>JAJHUR010137554.1:0-23875 GCA_027495735.1 Lutjanus campechanus | reverse complement strand
GTGGTGTATAATTAATGTGCTCAAACTCTCTGACACGTGTTGTATGTTTTGTATTTCAAAATAGTCTTCTGGGGTAAAAAAAAAAAATAAGTGAATGCATTTAAAAATGGCATGATAAAGCTTATCAGATAACCACTTGTGCCTGAGGAGCATGTCAGGCCTTTGCTGTGGCTGTGGAGAGAAGAGAGGTAGAAGGAGGATCAATATGTGTGCACAGTATTATACATGTGCGGCTTTGTGTGTGTGTTTGGTCTTATCTTTGTGAGAACTGAATTGCATCACATACTGTAGGTAGGTCAAAAAGTCACACTCACACACATATCTGCGCACTGCAGATATATATTAGGGTGAGTAGAATATAAGGGTCAAAGTTTGGACTGCACTGAGGAAAGGCCAGCATGACTGAAACATTTGCACTTTTGCACATTTTCCTCTGTCTGTACAGCCCTGCAATGAAGTTAAAGATCAATAAACATGCATTCTGGGTTTGTCATACCACAGAAACATGTGTTATTTACCACCCAGCCAAATTTTAATGATTAAATAAATCTCTAAGTATATAAAATTAGGTCTCAAAATTATGGGAAAAATTATGGGTTTTCTTTGTTCTTAAATGCTGGGGATGTGTCCAGTCCACTGTCTCAGTGTCAAACACCACAATGACCTGAAAACCTGAAACATGGATGCTTCATCTAGCGGCTTTATTGGACATGTCCAGACATGTCTGAGCCACCAGAGCCAGAGGATGGTGACAGGATGGTATTTTTTCTTCTTCTGTGTCAGGTTGTTGGAACTGAAGTGAGCTGAAGTGAACTGCTGGGCTGATTTGGACTGAGAGTCACTCAAGATACGTTCGTAACTGATCATTAGGGACGATGAGGCGGTGTTGTTCTGTCAGTTCGTGGGACCACCGCTCTGGCACGTCACCAAGACATATGTTATGATAATAGAGTGTGGTCTAGACCTACTCTATATGTAAAGTGTCTTGAGACAACTTTGTTGTGAATTGGCGCTATATAAATAAAATTTGATTTGATTTGATTTTGATTTTTCAGGTATGCCCAAAACGTCATGAGCCTCACAGCAGTTTAATGGTTTAATTCCACAATTCATTACTACAAAGTTCTCTGTCTTTTCACATGTTTTAACCAACTATTTTCTAACATGTATAATTCTTTTAACTCTATTTTCTACCAACTCTAGCTACTAAATGTGCCACTATGTTCACCAGCTAGTTACTAACTTTGACTGCCTTCTTTTTAGTCCATTCCTCACTGCAAACAGCTGCCTGCTGCGTCTGAAAATGACACTCATGAGAGCAGTGATAGTGGACTAAAACATTTAAGTTGTGGGTCTAAAAATCTAAATAATGAGCTGTAAGACATTGAAGTTCTTTCAGTTCTTTCTTATATTCTTTGATCGATCGGTGATATGAAATTACTGATCAGAGCATTGGAGAAAAAAAAGATTTGTCAGTGAGGTGCACCTTATTCACATCATTCACATATGCAGGCTTTATTCCAATAAAATGTGTGAATTCCAATAAAAATAAAATTCCAATACAATTAAGTAAAGTAAAATAAATCACACAGCGATTTGGGTGAGTTGTTGACAGAAAACAAGAATTTTTGACTGTGCTGACCAAAATGGAAGAAGGTATTGTAGTTTAGCTGTGAGGCACCATTCATTCATATTAAATCTTCTCTGTTTGAGTCACAAAAGAGGATCGGTTCACACACCATTAAGTGACAGAAGTCGATGCTGTTTACTGTAAATAAACTATCTGAGCTTATTGTCCTGTTAATAATCAAGCTAAGCTAACAAAGTAACAAGCTTGCTAATGTTTGCTCAGAGACCTTTGTTTCCCTCTTTAATAAGTTTTATTGGACACTGGTGTAGAATAGTGAGCAGAAGGGGGAATAAACAGCACAGCACAGAGAAACCAGAGAGAAGCTCAGAGGTGGTGACTGACTAGTGCAAACATGTTCCTGACTGCCTGGTGTGTTAGTGGTTAGTTCATCATCTTCAGCAGTTCACCAACCAGCCCAGAGAGTAGGCCTACTCATTATGTCACCAAACCTCGAGAAGCAAATGTTTTGACAAGGCGCGTAGATGGATTTCACTGTGCCACTTTCTCTTGTGACCAGAGTGATAAATAATTCAAAAATCAGATAACTACTGCAAAACACAAGAGTTTTTTTGTTATGAGGGGGCAGACATGTTATAGCCTGCAAATGCGCATGTTTAGACAGCCATAGCAAAGTACTGGTCTGGCGGATTGGCAAACTGAAACAATAAACTAACCTGAGAATATTAAAAATTAAAGTTTCAGTCAGGGGTTAGGATTAGGGTGCCCTTACAGTGGACAAAATGTGGTAAAATGCCAGCTAGGTTGCCACTCTAGTGAACAAAACATGATAATGTGCTCTCTGAGTTCCCTTCCAGTTGACAAAACATGTCAAATTGCCTTCTTAGGGGTCCTTCCAAATGGATAAAAGTCATTAAAATGCCCTCTAGGCAGTTGACAAAATGTGGATAAATATACTCCAGTGGACAAAACTTGTTAAGATGCTGTCTAGGGTGCCTTTCCAGTTGACAAAATGTGATAAAATTTCCTCTGGGGTGCCCTTCTGGTGGAGAAAATATAACACCTTCTCAGATGCCCTCCAGTGGACAAAACTCCATTAAAATGCTCCCTAGGGTGCCCTTCCAATGGGCAAAATCTGGTAAAATGCCCTCTATGGTGTCTTACCAGTGGACAAATCATGACAAAGTGCCCTCTGAGGTCCTGTTGCAATGGATAAAACAGAGAAAACGTGATGCAGTACCATATAGGCTCCTCTACATGTTAGCAAATTAGTTGGCCTCTGCATGCCTAAATGGTTAAATAGTTAATAGTTCCCTGTACGTTTTTATTACAGCCATGTAGTAGTTGTTTAAATCAGATGATAAACAGTTTTAATCTAAACCAGGCATTGGAACTGTTTCACCATAAATGCATCATGACCTTCAATGCACTATTTAATTTTTCGCTTCTGCCCCTCAGACAGCCTGAGTCCACCACTGCTCATGTACAACTGTGGGCTCAGTTAATTGCTTTAGTTTAAAGCAGCAGTGCAGTCAAAGTGCTTTGCTGTTAAGACTCTTTCTAAACCTTCAACTATCCAAGCTCTGTTTTTGTCTTTCTGTGTTTGCTTGGAGTACTGCAGGTCTTGTCCTCTACTAACCACAGTGTGTTTTGACATCCCTTTTCTCTCAGAGTAGCATATGGAATTTTTATTAGGAGGAAGCGCAGAGTCAAGCTGATAGAACATTGATGATTGCATTTTCTTCCTCGTGCCCCCCCTCCTCCTGCTCTCTCTCATCATCCAGGCGGGGAGGGGAGCTGCACGTGCCGGCTCATATTTAATTACTTAGAGTGTCGTAGCACGGAGGAATATAGGCTACAGCAACAACACAGCAATTCCATTTCACTGCAGCCCCCCTGAGATTCAGCCCTGCGAGCATGTAGAAAGTGTATTGTGTGTGTAGCCTATTTCCTTTTCAGCATGCTGCTCCACATGCACTCTGACGATGTGGGAGTCTGTGTGTGTGTGTGTATGTGTGTGTGTGTGTGTGTGTGTGTGTGTGTGTGTGTGTGTGTGTGTGTGCAGAGGGCAGCAATGCCAGGTCAGTGCAAGTGAGTGGGAGGAGAGTGATTATAGGTTTTAACTGTTTCTTAGGTGCACATGTGGCCTATATCTTTAATGGCATGTATTGTAAGGTGTGTGTGTGTGTGTGGCCTATATCTTTTATGACGGTATTGTAAGTATGTGGGTGTTTGAGCAGGACAAATCTGTGTCTGACTGTAAAACAAATGGTAGTACAACTGCTGATTTCACTGATATTGTGCCAGTTACACTGAACAATGAGGAGGCTGTTTCAGCAACTTGTAGCAGGATATTATCATTCAAAGATAAAATGAAGTTGAACTGAAATAATTTGGATTCTCCTCTGTTTTTGTAATGATACTAGAGAATTTGGTTTTGGAGCACATCATAGTCCTGTATAGCCTACAAGCCAGCAAACCCAAACTGATTATGTACTGTTAGTAATTTAAGATGTCTGTCACGTTAGCATATCCTACACATGGAAGGATGTGTAGTGATCGTAGGCTGTGGGTAACGGCTCCAAATGATCTTAATACGCACAGTGTTTTTTCGTACAGTGTTTAACATTATCATTTAATAAATTGTGCTTTTTAACTGCCGTGTTTTCATATTGTTAGACTAGTCAACTAGTCTAAATTAAAGTTTGCGTTTAATCGACAGATAAATTTGTCGTCAGGAACATCCCTAATTTCTATACAGTTGTTCTTAATGGCCGCCACTGGGTAGAATTCTCTGTGAAATCAGATGACACAAGCCTGTGGGTACATTTTCCCAGGCAAAGTTCCAGTCAGCAGTGTGTTAGCCAGTAAAAAAGAAGCAGGAGGAGATTTTTATTTACATAGTTTTATTTTTCATATATTTCACCGCAGAATAATAGTCCACTCAATATGTACTCACCACTATGCTGATGTGAGGATGGGTGAAGGTCTTCAGTTCACAAAACAATCCTGGAGTTTCAGCAGAAAACAGGGTTGCAGCTAATGACAGTGAATGGTGACCACAGATAAAATGTAAAAAAGAACACAAAACAAACACAATCTCTCCATCCTGCTTGTGTGGTGTAATCCAAGTGTCCGCAAGCCGCAACATTAAAATTTAACCACAAAAGACGCCATTTACACCATGTTTTTAGCCGAAATGTCAACTGTAGCCTCTCAGGTAGCATGTAAACATGGTGTTGATGTATCACAAGACTTCGTATATATCTTAATGGATGCACGTGTGAAAATATCGCGAGATCGAAGCCATGTTTACATGCTACCTGCTACATACTACGGTTGATATTTTGGCTAAAAACTCAACTCAACTCAACTTTATTTATATAGCACATTTCATACGACAAGCGTAAACTCAATGTGCTTCAAGATACATGAGTAACAGATAATCGAGTATTACATATAAAACAAACATGGTGTAAATGGTGTCATTTGTGGTTAATTTTTAATGTCGTGGCTCACGGACACTTGGATTACACCACAGGATGGAGACATTTTGTGTTTGTTTTGTGTTCTTTTTTTTTACATTTTATACGTGGTCTCCATTCACTGCCATTATACTGGATTTGGCTGCGACCCTGTTTTCTGCTGAAACTCCAGGATTGTTTTGTGAACTGAAGATCTTCACCCATCATCACATCGGCATAGTGGTGAGTACATACTGAGTGGATTATCATGTAAGGATGGAATATCCTTTTAAAGGAGATCAGGGTACAGTATGTCAGAAGCAATGCAATAACTGCATTATTCTATACATTATAACATCATATATATTTGACACCAGACAGTGACAGTTTTAGATGAGATTTGCTGTCATTTAGGACAAAACCTACATTGTCAAGTTAAATGAATAAAGAGATAATTAGATTAAAAACACAAGAGAAAGACAAACAATGAATGGGAATCAATTATTGGTCATCAGGGACACATATTCACAGTTTAGCATTCATTTTCTGGCTGCTGATTGGTTGACTGAACGTGCTGCTCCTCTATCTTGTACTGAACACAGTCAGTCCAGAAGGCCACCTTGGAGCAGATTCTCCCGTACTGGCAGCTCTCGTCAAGGGAGAAAAAAGAGGTCTGCCTAAAAGTCCCAAGATTTATTGCTACATGTAGGCATAAAAAAGTCACCAAAGGGGACTTAAAAGTTGCTAACTCTAGCAAGAAAGTCACTAAGTTGGCAACGCTGGTTGGAGCTGAAGTGACTGCCCACCCACACAGAACACAGATATTGCACCAATCAAAAATACCACTACTGACAGATATTGTTGAATGGAACCAAAATTCACACCATGGGGAGCATCCATAGGTGTATATACATTTAAAAATAACCACCTACTTCAGCACATAAAGGGTCCAGTCAACACCATTGCAACCCTTGAACTATTGTTCATGAGCTTATCACAGTTAATCAAGGCTGGTCCTCTTTCCAAACAAGTGTTGCCTTTTCTTTATGCAGTACAGATTTGGTCTTGCAGCAGTGCAGAGTACAGGACATTTTTTTTCCACTCCGGCTGAAAATGAATACACTCGAGGTTGTGTAAGGTTCTGGACAAAACATCCATTAAATCTCTTGTGTTTTAGTCTAGAAAGGCTCTTTTTATGTTTCAGAAACCCAGTGATACCAGGCTAAAGCCTGAGAGCAGCAGTGTGGAGAGAATTATCTGAGTGTAAGAGAGGACATTATGTTTTATATAGTGGAGACAGTCTGCCACATTCTCTACAACATGCCAGTTCCTCACTGTTCCTGCCAGGATGTGTGTTATGATTACATGTATACGTGCCTACATTTATTTTCCTGGCTTTATGGCTGGCACATGCGATGTCACAGTCCCCCATGGGGCCTATCAGCTGTGCACAGGAGGCAGGCTGTAGCTTCCAAGCTGTTTTCCAGTCCTCCAGTCACTATATAAGAACACGATGTTACCCTGGTGAGAGACGGCTGTTACAGAGTATGAATTCAGGACACTAACAACAAAGTGGCCTCTCACAGCCTTCTGGGGAGGGATGATCTACTTGACAATCACCAGTCAAGATAAAAGACAGATATAAAACCTGAATCCTGTGAAACCTTGACTCACTTCTCTGTGTGTAGTTGTGCAGTAGGGCCGAGGGTTAACCACTGTGTTTATTGTGTCTCCACAGAGCAGCCAGAGCTTTCGGAGATTACCTGTCCAATACCAATCCAGAGAACCGCAACGGAGCAGGTACGTGATAAACACACACACACTGTGAAAATGAAATCATTATGTAGCAACCAACGCTGAACATCAGCAAGGAAAACCACAACCAGGAATCTTAACAGTCCTACACATGCCAGGAACATCCACACTGTCAAAGCAAATTTCTCACTATTTCCAAAACCAAAAAATCAGCATGACCTTACAACTGTAAGAAAAAGAAAACAGTCTTATCACTGCAGTTGTGACTTTATCAGTGAAATGCAGACTAAATTTGCATTTATGTTCATGTTGCAAAGTTGCCTAATTTTTTGTGTGTGCATTCATGAGTGTATGCTAAAAGACCTCTGTCATTCACAATTCATGAAAAACCTTAAAGAATATTAAAAAAACAAAACAAAAAACATTTATGCCTTTGTGTTTTTATGGCCACAGGCATTATATTTTCAGGTCATCATTCCAATGTTGGAATTTCATCAAACTTTAGACAAATGTTCACTTGGAGTCAGAGATTAATTAAAGGTGTAGTTAGCGATGTGGGAGAAAACGAGTAGAGAGGTTGTTGATATTTGAAGTGTAAATGAATACAGACCCACCCCTCCCTTCATACTCCACCCCGGGCTCTACCCCCGAAGTTCATGGACACGCATTGTCATGGAAACGGCCGTAAAAGCCAAAGCAGCAGTAAAGCAGCTGAAATAGCCAAGTTGTGAGTTAGCACACTGCTAAGCCACAAAGCTAAGGTTAGCTGACCCGTCAGACAACTGTACCCACAACTCGACTGCTATTATAAATAGATAACATCACAACAACAGTAGATTTTGGCAGATTAGACAATATGATGAATGCCTGACGGCTGTTACTGTTATGTGAAGCACCGCAAAGCTAATGTTGCTCACCTGTCCAGCAGAAAGATGACGACCTCCGCGTATGTTTTCAGACCGCGGAGTTCCCTCTATCGTCGGAAGGCCACACTGATGTTGACCCAGGTCTTTGCCCTTTCATGGTCGTAGCCCTTCTTTTTTAATTTATGCTCCTCTGACCGTTTTCTCTTGGGCTGTTTTTCAGCCATGGCGAATACAAAATATCTGCACCTGATATACCGTGTCTCTCTCTTACTCTAACTGCGCACGCTAAGCAACCTACTACTCCCCCTCCCCCCTATGTCTGACCTGTGCAGGAGTATGAACCGGCCCCCTGGGCGTTAGGGGGTGGACCCATGTTTTAGTGGCTCTGTCCGAGCCACAGATTTACCTGCTGAAATTCAGAGCCCAGGCTGTGTATTGAAACCAGATTTTTTTTTCAGCATGCTCTCAGAAGTGACAGCTTGTGGATAGTAAGGAGAGATACGGTGATTTTGACAAAAAGTGTGTCGGATTATGATCGCTAACTATACCTTGAATTAGAATTTTCTGAAAGTGATACAATCACACCAGAGCTGACATAGGCACAAAGGTAACATTAGCGTCAGCCTTTCCAGTCCAGTTTACCTCAGGGGTAACCCCATCACTTTGTCATCAGTTGAGAGACAACAGACGAGACCTTTCTTGGTCTTGAGAAGCTACAGTGTTTATTAACTGACACTGTTACCTGAACTGTACATTTACTGCCAGATTGACAGCTTACTGCTGAACTTTTCCATTAGGACCATTACTCTCAGTCTACTGTTCAGTCTCCCTCACATGCTCGCTGCACACATCAAGCTCTATTCCTTAAAGGAAAAAAGAAAAAAGCTACTCTTATAACAGGGTCCTTTAAGAAAATGCAGTTTTTGGGGTGGTTGCAGCCAAATGCCATCTTGTTGGTATGCTGCGTTTTATTACAGTAAGAAAAAATCCAAACCTTCACAGCCCTGCACACATAAACTTGCTACTGGTGTGACACATGCTTTATACCTCAAAACAAGAACTCTACCCAAAACAGTAAACCTGTAATTAAACTAACTGAGATATATTTGAAAAATAGTGAGTGATGCAAAGTAAAACACCATAATTAGCTGAGATTTCAGCTTAGTTTATATGATCATTACTCTGCAACAAGTGTATCCCATACTTGCAAAGGCTGTGTGAAAAAAAATTGCCCGTTCCCCTGAGCTCACACTTGCTTACAAGCCTGCAGCATTGCAGCTGTTTACTCTGTGAAAAGCAGCATCCATCGTCCATGACCCTCCAGGACGACTTGACTTTTGTTTCTGCCAAAGCCCCTCATGCTCTGTACCAGCTCATCTATTTCCAGATCTTTCATAATTCCTCACATTGCTCTTTTCTATCACTCAGCTGCCTCTCAGCTTTCACTTCTCATCCTCCCAGAAGTTCTGTTGGCTCACAAGTGTTTACTTCTGTGCTGCCAAGGCTACAAATCCCAAAGTGCACAAACAGGCTCCATTCTCTATTCTCTATCATTCACTTTTAAGTATTTACTCATATATAAAAGACAGTGTAATTTATCTGTGGCTTTGTTTGCTTTATTGTTTCATAAATGTCCCTGTTTTCTCTCTTTTCTGTCCCTCTGTCTCCAGATCATCTCTTGTCTGACACCTTCGTCGGCCAGGACTGCGACTCTCCAGACGTCAGTTGCTTGCATAACAACAATCTGCCACCACAAAGCCACTGTTTGCCCATAACTAAACCCAACCAGAGCAGCCAGTCCAACCCCAGTGTTCCTCCACAGTGTCAGCCTCAGGTCACCAGCCTCCAGGCTCCAGCACCTTCGGGCCCCTCCAAACGTCGACTCTCTGCTGAGCGCAGCCTTTCCTCAGAGGACCCACCAGGTGCCAGAGGCCCAGAGGGGAGCGTGGTGGTGAAACCAGCCAAGGTGTACACAATCACCAGGGAGGGAGGGATGACCCTGGGGGGGCGTGGCAGTGAGGAGAGCCTGGAGCTGGAGGTGCTGAAGGGCTCCAGGGAGCAGCCTCTGTCTCAGACCCCTGCCTCTGTCAACAACAACCCGTCCTGCACCAGCCAGCCGTCCGCCACAGCCACACGTGGTAGCCATCACCGTAGTAGCCATCACCGCAGCAACCATCACCATGCCAGCCAGCATCACGGAGGCCCGTCGTCAGCATCGCAGCCGCTGCAGAGCTCAGGGAGTGCCAACAACATCCGGGACTGGGGGATAAGGAGAGGGGGGTCACGGGACGACTACACCCCAGACTGCGTGGCCTGCATCCGGGCTCCATGTCAAAGCCAACGCTCCCTGGACCTGGACACCTCACCACGGGATGGAGGGAAGCACCGCAAGAAACTGGAGAGGATGTACAGCGAGGACAGAGCATCTAGTGAAGACAGGGGTAAAAAAATTGATGGATGGAGGAAGGGAATTATATATATAGCACTCAGTCTTGAGACAACACTAATTCCAATTTTTGGATGGAAATTTATGCAAAAAATATACGTAATTCATAAAATGTTTTGGTTTGCCTTAATTTTTAAATTGCTAAACTTCCTCTGTGCCGAAATGCACCCTTGTCCCGGACAAGAATTCACAAAATAACTAAAAAATGTGTTAAAAGCCTTCAAAATCTAAAACTAATAATACCTAATAAAAATGTGCTATTATAATAATCTTTGTTTTAAAAATTTCTTTTATTAAAAATGTTCCTTTATAGTTGTGTATAGTTATGCAGACATAAAAGGGTCTCACTTCCTGCTTTAAAAAAGGCGGGAATACTGCTCAAGTAAACTTTATATTTATCAACAAATTCATTGAGCAATATAGCTATCAGATGTGTCTCAACCCTTACATGTCAACTCTGTAGCCCTTTTAAATCAAAGCTAAATAAGAATTAATTAAAAATGTGTATTTTGATTCGTATTAAGAGAACCCTGAGACACTTTAAAAAATAAAATGGCTGCTCACTACGACTATGATGTGACATGAAAAATTGGAACATTTTGTCTATGCTGATGGAAGTGACATAATTCTCGGTTCTCTTTAATAACTGAATAATGTGTTTGAAATTAGTACTTAAAAAATAAAATAATAAATGAAAAAATATTTTTATTTTTATTTTTATTTTTATTTTTTAATTTTTATTATAAGTCAGTGTCCTAATTGTGCAAAATTGTCCAAAAAAGTCTTGGTATACTAATGTGCTTTTTGTTTTAATAATAAATGCTTTTTGTATGTCTGACAGAACTGATAATATTATATAGTTCTCAGCTGCAAAAAATTCCATTTAATAACAAATGAAAACACTCAGAGGTTTGTCTGTTACTTGGTTTAATAGCTAAGATTTAGACCTTTTTAAATATATTTTCCAGTGTAATTGAGTAAAAATCAAAACTCACTAAAAATATTTTTTTGTTCCAGTTCTCAAGAATGAGTGATATGTACCTGTCATGTCAACAGCTTTGGTCAGGTATTATCTTATGTTGTACAATTTGTACTGCAACAGGTGTACAAAATATTTACAGTATCTAGATTGTAAGTAAATATAACTCAAACTAGGAGTATTTCACTCCATTCACTCTCTGATGCTTCTCTTCACACACTCTTGTCGTCACACAGTCACCAGCCTCCTCCGCTAATTGTAAGGCCCATGTTTGAATGTTCTGCTGGCTGATAACACGCCTTCCTTTTGTTTCCTGTGTTTGCAGAGGACAATCCTAATAGCTGGTTCCCCAAAGAGAATATGTTCAGCTTTCAGACAGCCACCACCACCATGCAGGCGTGAGTATGGCATGGAAATCCTTCTTCACTCCCACTCTGTACATCACAGTGTCTTACTGCTCCACCACCATGTTGGCAGGACACGGCTCGGCCTTTTCCATCCAAGACTTACAGCTCTAATGCAGTGTTCTGCTACAAAATCTTAATGAGCTTTCACACATTTCTTACTTGTTGATTTCACCAATATATCCAGTCCAGTAAGTACTGACCAATCCAAGGTTTATCTCTGATCTATGGAAGTCTGTTGCTGCCAATTTTAAAATTATTTTTTAGCCAAATTGAAATTAAATTTTCCTTTTGATTAATTATAATATATTCCAAAATAAATCAATGAAATAAAATAAACTTAATGTTTATTTTCTTGTTTAAATGTACATATAGTACCTCCCCAGTGGCTGGGGAGCACCCCAGAGTCTTGCCCAAGAACACTTTGCATGTGGACACATTTACTCATTAATGTTAAATATCATCATGAAGACATTGACAGGCTATGTTGTTTTGTTTAATATCAAGTTGTCTCAACAAAGACATCTCAAGCAATATCAACTTTGCATTAAAGTGACATAACTGAACAAACGACACTGTCATATACATTCATAAAGACTCCTTCATGTTCATGTCAGGTGTCATGTCATGCTTATGACAGTGTCATGTCTAATGCACTCTCCCTCATATAAATGGTGACTGATTAAAGGAGAAATCTGTATTATATTTACTGTAATAAATCATAAAATGACCACAATGTGTCATCAGAGATCAAGGAAATTTAAATTGAAATATTTTACATGAACACTCCCCCTTTGAAATTTCCATTCCAGAATAACTGTTGTGTGTCTCTGTTTCACATTAATCAGAGTTCAAATTCATGCAGAATTTTTGCCGTATGATAAGTGTCTGTTTATGAGTTGTAAGAAATAAGTAGAGTGTGGAGATGTTAAAAACTGTTGAATTGAGCAAAATGTTGATGGAGTTTTGCAGGCAGTGAGACAGACAGTCTTTTAACTCACTGTCCAGAGTGTGTTATTTCAGAGCAGTGGGCTTTTGTTTTCAGGATAACAGGCTGAACTTTACATCGACAGACATCTGACAGTTATGAACAGCTGATCAGCTCACAGTGGACTCGTCCACACTTGTTATAGTAAATTTACAAGGTTGCGTGCATCCTTGTGCTCCTGCAGCCTCCCTGTCTCTGCCATGTCTAGGGATGAGGGGGCGGAGGGAAACAACTTGCTTTAACCATAGATCGCATATTAAACAGGATTAAAGCCTATTTAATTTACAGTCTCTGAATCCAACTCTGAGACTGCTGTACTCATTTTTGCACACACAATGGCTCCTTTAATATGATATCTGCATTGGCAGCCACAGACTTCCATATTTCATACAAAAATCTGTATAATTGGCACCAAAACGTCAGTGTGTGTCTGCAAAAACCTCCCCTTACAGATATGGAGATTAGAATTGGCCATATTTAGAATGTAGGGAATGTGTGTCGGTCTAGACAGTTCACATGCATACACACACATGTGCAGACACACATGTGCCCGACGCTCTCTGTGACCAGTTAATTATCACCTCTCACCCAGATCTTATAATTATACCCCTCAAACAGACAAAGCTCACCCACCATGATCTCTCCACTCATCTCTCCCACGCTTCCTCTTCTCTCTCTGTATGTCAGTGTCTCTCCTCCCTTTTTCCATCTGTTTCCATCAGCCCATGTCCCAATTAGGGTCAGACTGATATATGGACCCGACTGATTCAAATTACTGGCCAGGCAGTGTCTTTCACCTCTTCTGTGACGGGTCTGTTGCAGTTTGTCTGTAGGCAGACCTTCCTATAGGCATGTGCATCTGTTCTCTCTCCCTCACTTTTTTTCATTGATATCCAGTATGTATGTCCTCATTAGACTGACAAAGATCCTTGCTCGCTGATATTTTCACTTTATAGTCAGGACTTTTTCACTCAAGGTGAGTTTTATGGTTCATTGTATCCTCTGTGACAGTGAGAACTACAACATAAAGCAGTCTCTGGTGTGTGTGTGTGTAGTATTTGGCTAGCCCTGTTGCTAACTTCTCTTTTATTTTGTCCTCTCTTCTCCCTCTCCTCTCTCTGTGGCGGCTTTCCAAACCACGACTGTAGAATATCGTGAGTAACTCTTTCAACCGCCCCCACTGTTCTTCCTCATTGCTCTTCCTTCTTCTCACTCTGTCAGTTAGGTAACATGTCTTCAACCCTTTTCCTCATGTGGTTCTCTGCTCTATTCAGCCTGCTGTGTCCTTAACCCCCTCAGCCTCAGTGTCTGCTGGACTGGCTATTTGAAGTTATACGTTCAGTCAATAGTCAGCTGTGGTGCAGGGAAGGTACTGTAGTAGGAACGAGATGAGAATCAACACCACTGAATTCACTGATGGACAGAAAAACTCTACGGTCATGAGCTGTGTAAATAGGTTATCAGGTTAAAGTATTAAAGTACCCAAGTACCTCATCTGAATAGGGACAGTGGCTCAATTGAAGTGTTCTTTTATGTATTACACAGCAACACCATGCACCAGTGGTGACTTATTACACACACTTAATGTGTATCTGAAGCCATTAGCTTATGCAGCCACCATGAAAAGCATATTGGTCAAAGCAACGCATTGCTTCCAGCAAAGCCATTTTCATTGTGGATAAATCTAAAGATAGACACAGATGACGCTGATGGATAGGACATGTAACAACATGTGTTCATACATCTAGAATCAGAGAGGAGAGAGGAGCACAATTACACAAACAGACATGCAGAATAGGATTTGAATTTACACTAAATAGGGCTGCAACTTTCAAATCATAAGAGCTGTGATGTAAAATGAATTATTATCATCTTTAAAGTTTTAGGGAAATTTATTCATATATATAATATTCATAAGTATGTTTTCATTAGTGTATAATCACCTGAAATTAAGAATTGTTGCATTTTAAATACCTTTGAATGAGCCCTTTTTATCTACAAAGAGCTGCCATGTTGAATCACCATGTTTCTAGCCCAGAATGGACAAACCAAACATGGGCTTTTGCATTTTTGTGCCCGTAGTTTCTCCTGTGTGTTTGGAAGGGGAGAGTGAGGCAAGCAGTGTTCAGCTGGTTAGAGTCTCCAACCTCACCACTGGAGACTTTCCCCCACTTCTCAGACTCTTCGTACTCCTTCAGCTACTTCACAGTACAGATTAAAGGCAGCAATGAAGTTCAGCTTTTCAAAAAACCTTAAACTATTCTACATTTTTCACACAGTATAGATATCGTTCAAGATTTAAAGTCAGCAATGCCAGTGTAGCATCAGCTTGTCAACATCCAGCACTCACTCACATTGTCTTCTTTGGTTGTTTATGAATTTTGAGTAATATAAAATACCACTGTGATATCATAATATCTCACTAAATGTGAGCTCAATTGGTAATTTTCTATATTTTTGACAAAAAATTTAAGGTTACTAGAAACTGCTCCAGCTGACTGGTTTGGGAAACAAAATTTTTGTATCATAATTCTAAAACTGACAGAAATATCACAATTTTTAGCATGTCATGGTTTAATTTAAAGTTATGACATGGTTCATGATACAGCCCACAAAGTATTTAAAAACCCACAGGACAGTTTCCATATTCCAGGCATTCCCATGCAGAATGTGAGACACATAACAGCCATGAACAAACAGGACATTTTGTCTAAAGGTTTACCAGCCTGCACTGTAATATACTTTTTTTCTGGTTGAATTTGGTGAATCTGCTGTATTGCTTTATGGCACAAAATAGAAGGAAGGCTCTCAACTTTCAGAGTTTGTGCTGATGGCAGATGGTGGAGGCAGTGACAGGCTGAAGGAAGAGTCACTTCCAACATGTTCATCTTTTTCAGGGACAGGGAGCAGAAACTGATGGAGGGGAGAAATGATTTAATAGCACTGCAGAGGCAGAACTATGAAGACTTGTGGATAATAAGCAGTGAGATTCCAGCTCATTGTTTGTTGTCCTGGAGCTCATCAGCTGTCTGTCTGTCTGTCTGTCAGTCTGAACCAGACTGCGGGACATGACTTCATTTGTGACATACGTTGTCACAGATGATTCTCATTATGTCTGACACCCTGTCAGAGTCATTACTGTCCCCTTTGGGAAAGACACCCACGCTGACCAACACACTAGCACAATGAGACATAATGGATATCTAGACAGGCACACACAAACAATAATGGCTTCAAAATCATATTGAAATCAAATTATATCAGTCAATCGTGCTAGGATGGCTAGTACAGTAAACTCACTTTGGATAGGCAGGATTTCCTGGCTTCTCCTTGGTGTCTCTTCTTGTAGATCCCTTTCTTGCACTGTGGTCCTAGTGTGTGTGTGTGTGTGTCGCGCGCATGCGCGCGCTGTGTGTGTGTGCTACTTGAGAATATCCACAGTGTGTTCCTCCCCTAGTGGATAAACCATCCTTGTCCTGCTAACTCTAACCACTCAGCAAACCTAACCAAACCCCTACACTAACCCTTATGGACTTAAAACCCCTCACCTTTAAACCCTTTTATTGTTGCCCCATCGCACCCTGACTTTCTATTTATGCCCGAACCCAACTAGACCCAAAGGGCTTAAATCTGATCAGTTTTTGTCACCTTTGTGGCTCTCAGTCGGGACTCAGGCCTAGTTAAAAACAATTAAGCTCAAAACTAAGTATTAGGAGTATGGTGGAAGCGATTTCTCAGTAAAATCTGCTATGTTCTGTAAAGGTTATTTACCCGTTGGGTCAGTATGGGTTCAGACAAAGATTCGTTGGTGTTAGGTCAGGCGCCCACTTAATGCTTTGACATCCTGGCAGGGCTTTCCGAGGCATTGCTGAGAGAAAGAGGCGGAAAAGAGAGCAGGAGGCAGCCACCATGATGGAGAGGTACCATGTCCTGCTGTCCTGTCCTGTCGTGTGTGGTGCTAAATCCCCGTCACATTTCCCCTTTCACACTGCCCTTCTTAATTAGTCTCACTATCAGTCTCATATCAGATCAGATCTCAGGTCTGTATGGACTGAGCTGCTACTGCCCCCAACTCAATGATCTAGATCCTCTCACTCCTTTTATTGTAACAGTTTAATACACTGATTTTGTGTTTAATGATGTCACCGTGACCTTTGACCAACAAAATCTAATCAGCTCATCTTTGAGTCCAAGTGAACGTTTTTCTCAAGTTTGAAGAAATTCCCTCAAAGAATTCTTGAGATATCGTGTTCACAAGATGGGATGACCTGAAAACATGATGCCTGCAGCCATAAAAACAGAAAGGCATGAAAGTCATTTTAAAAAGTTTTTTTCAAAGAATTCTAATACTAACATCTTTCAGCATACAGTCACGAAGATTGGTCCAGTAGTATTCAAGATTAGCTATGGACAAGATGAAGATCCCATGCACACACACACACGCATGCACGCACGCACGCACGCACGCACGCACGCACGCACACGCACGCACGCACGCACGCACGCACGCACGCACGCACGCACGCACGCGCACACACACACACACACACAC
Source organism: Lutjanus campechanus (assembly GCA_027495735.1). Lineage (NCBI taxonomy): Eukaryota > Metazoa > Chordata > Actinopteri > Lutjaniformes > Lutjanidae > Lutjanus > Lutjanus campechanus. Next base: position 6,833 of record JAJHUR010137554.1, on the reverse strand, counting down.
ACACACACACACACACACACACACAGAAGCAAGAAGAATCAAGTTAATGTCTATAGGCCTACAGCAGAAACACATGCACAAACACACACCAGTGATGATGAGGATCACAGAGCAGAACCAGCCAGCCTCTGTACAACAAACAAGCTAACACAGCTGGAATTGCAGTTTAAACTTTCACAAAAAGCAACATGAAAAAACAGCATCTGACTGACTCTTTAGTTGCCTTCAAATGAGGCTTAATGTTTGCACAGTTTCTCCCAACTGTCTCTCAATATTACAACATAAGTCCAACATCAAATTTGAAGTATGTACAGTCACTCACTTGTGTGTCACTTGTGTTCTCAGTTGTGTCCTGTTTCCTTAGTGATGTCAAGCCTAGCTTGCAGCTATCAGAAGCTAATACTTTTTGAAAGTTTTTACAAGCAGCAGAGCCACTAACAAAGTTCAGTCAGACAACTCACGTTAAGAATGTTTATTTAGCAGCAGAACATAATTTGAGTTTGGCATCTAGGCTCCAATTTCATCAGCTCCCCGCAGCTTAGGTTACATAGAGATAAGGGGAGTGATGAGCAAATTCTTGAACCCCCCCGTCGAAGCCTGCAGGTGGATGCTGGGGTGGTGGTGGGGTTAAAAGAGCAGGCAACCGCGCTAGTACAGGGCAGCCGTGCATTGGCAGCAGGGGAGAGAAATGGGAGGTACTGCAGTTTAAATAGACCATGAGATTGGAAGTGTGTGTTTGGTATGTAGAAAAGAGAATGAGGTATGACACGTGAGGTTGGCGGAGCAGCTCGAGTTGACTGCCTGAACAGTGTTGCCATATTTATTCTCACATTCTCTGAGCACACCAAAAACCTCCCAAACATCTGACTGGGCCTTTGGTATTCTCCACCGTCAGCCAGCCATCATCGCTGTCAGTGACGTCCCACTGTTTCATAGGACGTGGAGTTGAAAGTTGTGTTAAAGACTTTCACAATAAAATCCTGGCATCTGATTTGTCTTGATATTGCTGTATTAGTGAATGTAACCATAAATAAATTCTAAACAACTGTTTCCTTTTCTGATTTCTCTAGGGAAAAATACATATTATTGTATTGTAGGTGTTATATTATTGTTCTCACACAGACTGCCCATCTGCAGTTAGTTCACTTTTACCCATGTCATGAATTTATATAAATATATTTTTTACCCATTACACAACGTTTTTGCGGGTCAACCACTGGGTACCCGTGGGTACTCACTGATACCCAACTCAGTGTAGCACTCTACATCATATTGCTTGTGGAATTTTTTGAAGCATTGATTCCTTCTTTTAACAACAATGAAGTGTAGAATAAGAAGGGCCTAGCCTCATAAAAAACAAAAAACATGAACAAAGTGGTTGTGCGGTTGCGTGCTGCAACCCTGAATACTTTATTAATAGTGCTGTATTTCAATATTGTGGATCCTGGGACAGGCTGAGCTACCACATTGGTCCACAGTTGCATCATCCCTTGCACTCCTGTCCTTAACTGCTGTTCATCACAAACCTCTTAACAGTATCGTATGTGCGTGAACCGTGAATCCTGGAGGCTGTGGGCTGCAGGTTTAATTAGTGTTCCTCGCTGAACACTGAAGTGTAAAAGCACAGTATATCAATACAAGGCTGCAGCTCACTGCTCAGGGTCTGGCACTCAAAGTCAATGGATCGATCAATATTTGGAAATAGTCCTCACATCCACCAAGGCTGAGATATGCCATTCGCTGTGTGAGTCTGTTTGTGTGTGTACTGCAAGTTCTTCAAGTAGTGCAGGAGAATTATTTTCCTTTTGTGTGTGTGTGTGTGTGTGTGTGTGTGTGTACAGCGCTGTGTCACGCACTTTCAGAATGCAATGCTTTTAATAGAAAGGTACATCTCAGTTAGTTTCACAAATCGAATTATGCATGTTTGAATAAGCAAGACATTTTTCTTTGCGAAGCACTTGGAAAGGTCACAGCCCGATTGAGAGGGTTGGGTGACATAGTTGCACACACACCAACATCAATTTGACTCGGTTGTCTCGATGCGGGGGTGTTAGTGATTTTAAAAGCTCTTGTCACTCAGAATGAGAATACAACGCTGGCTGACTGATGGATCTCCCTCTCCTCTGAGTCATCCCTCTATTTTCGGCTCTGCCTTCACGACTCCTGCAATCAACACTGACATGTCAACATTTTTTTGGAATGCCTTAAAACTGCACTCTGGATAGAAAATAGCTGGAGATTTGTTGCACGTGGGAGGGTGTGTGCTTTGCATTTTATTGTTACATTTTGTAGAACCTTGCTGTCATTTGGTTAGAGTTACACAAAAAATATCAGGTTGATAGGCTGGATTTTTATTGGGTAATGTTGGTGTTATGGAGTGGTATGAACAAGCTAGCAATAGCTGTCTACAGAGATTAATCTGATTAAAATAATGAGGGGGTTTGTGGACCAGCAGTTGTGACAAATCATATCACAAAGCTCATAAAGCTTTGTTTCACATCACTACATCTTTAGTTCACCACAGAACTCCACAAGCCTGTGAACTCAACAATTCATGTTTAAGTAGGGATGCACCGATCGACCGGCCAGAGACCAGAACCAGATGGTTTTCAGCGTGACCGGCCCTGACCAGTGACCGGCCGGTCAGCGTCACATATCTGATTCTCTACTGGTTACAGTATATTCGCACACATGTTCTGCATGATGGTCACGTCATGTGCAGCCACAACAGCACTGATCAGAGCGACACAAACACAGACATATGCTTGCATGAAGTCAGTGTTAGTGATAGATTCCAAGAACAGGATAAAGAGAAGATAGTTTACGAGGAGACAAAGCAGCTGAGCGGCTGACAATGTCACAGAACAGCTGTAAACTTTGTAGCTCTTCATGCTAATGTCATGCCAGCAGCAGACTGCTGTTTACAGATGGACAGTTAAAATCTCACCCCCTTTTCTGGCTAAAGAATAAATAACTTGTGTTGATGCGTCTCCTCAAACATTCTCGTTTAACTTTTCTTTCTGTTTTTCTCACTGCAAAGTTTTCCTACCGCAACCTGTTGCACTGCGTCAGTCTCCGGCTTATTTACATCTGCTTCCTCATGAGATCAGGTGAAACCCCTTCCCACGAGATCCCACAAGATCCCGCAAGATTGTGTTCCCTCTAGTACGTAATCTTAAAATGATAATATAACAAGGCCTGGCTGACTTTTGGAGAAAATGTAAAACAGTATTTAATGTATATTTAACAGTCAGTGTTTTATTATGAACATCCAATTTAATTTTACGAGAAAAGTTGCAAAAATGTGTGTGAATGCTGTCAATGATAGTTCTTAGAAAGACTGAAAATCGGAATTGGCCAAAATCAGACTTGGCAGGTCAGACCCTTAAAAAATCAGAAATTGGAATTGTCCAAGAAAATTGGAAATGGTGCATCTCATCTGCAGTGTGGGCAGCATTGCTGTGACCTTGTGTCCTCAATTTTCATATTTTACAGAAACATGCAAAAACATTACTTTAGTTAGTTTTAGTTTAAGTTAATTCAATATTTCGCCCAGTTCTAATTAAAGTCTATATACACCTATTATTATTATTATTATTATTATTATTATTATTATTATTATTATTATTATTATTATTATTATTATCATGACTCCAGTGATTGCACTTTGATAAATTACTGTGTCAGAAAGCCCCACACCAGCTTTCCATTTAAAATTTGTAACCAAGCTGCGATTACCCCTGATAACATCACTGTGGTCATTTTCTCTGACTTTAGAACATCCTTCCAGAGCAACAAAAGCCATTATACAACCTTAGACACAGGCTAATTAGTGCTTCCAATTATGAGTAAACAAATGTGTGTAAAATCCGTGGAATGCCCTTTAATCACCTGTTCATTTCAGTGTTACTTATTCTGCAACACCCCAGCTGAGGCAGTGTGTACTATCTGCTACCAGAAGCTCATGGTTCATACTGAGGCTTCACTTAAAGAGTGACAAATTCAGGGATAAGTGAGAGAAATGTGAGTGTGAGACCTACTTACACTACACTGAACCACAGCAGTCAGACAAGCCTTGATGAATAATAAAAAGCTGTGTTTTAGACAGCACATTGTTCCACTTGTTACCACTCGGGGCTGTTTCTCTATTCTGTTTCCTCTTCTGTTTCTCTTTTCTCTGCCCCAATCTTTTTCTCCAGTGGTACTAATCATGAATCATACAGCACGTTTTAAGAAAACAAAAAAATCCAGGCTTTTCTTTTTTTTCTTTTTGGTGTCATAACCCTGTACTGAAGTAAAGCCAGGCAGGCACCCAGCTTAGTACGGAGAGAAAGACAAGATAAAGAGTGAAGAGATTCAACTCAGCGACAAGAATTCGCTGATGCTTCTATCACTGATGATGGAACATTCATTAGTGTGTCTTCAGTCTCTGATTAGTTGAAAAACTGCTTCTTCTTTAAAGATTTCATCTCTTGACTTAGTCTGTTGCAGGTGTTTAAAAAAACTTTGGTATGACATGTCTGAGAAACTTCAAACACTCATCATTTAATCATCGTTTTCTAAGGAATTCATCTAACCATCAGAATGAAAAGACATTCCACTTAGTTCTACCACCCACACTTTTGTATTAAATTGTGAGTCTGTTTTATATCCTGGTAGCTGCAAAGGACATATCTCCTTGCTCGGTGTGATATTTTAAAGCTGTATTTTACTTTATTTTCATTCTTTCTAATAGAAAATTTCATTATTGTTGACAAACAAAACTGATTAAAATAGATTTTATTTCAAGCTATACACATGATGCAGAGATACATCATTTCCAGCTACCATCATTGTTTGGATGAGGAAAGAGAGTTGCAACATGGGAAAAGTCTGTTCTTTTCATTGTGCCGCAGATGATCAGGGTATTTTTAGATGGAATCATGCATGTGCAGAAGCAGCTACCTACTGCAGACTCAGCTGACTTACTTGTCACAGCTGTGGTAGGATTCAGAATAGCCTTTTGTTTGTTCTCACTATTCCTCTGTGTTGTGTTTGTAAGTTGGTTCTGGTTCTCTGGCTCTGTTCTTCTGTCCTCCTTCCTGATTTCTCTGTCTCCTTCTTCTCTTCCTTAAAATGATAGAAATTTCCGTAAACACCTTAGGATGGTGGGCAGCCGCAGGATGAAGGTCCAGAGTAAGTCTTACACTCTTTTTATATGCATGTGTGTGTGTGCTGATGGCAGCAGGTTTTCATGCATTCATGCTCTACAGTGTGTATCATCATAACATCAGAACTGAGGCTCAGCAGAGTTGATCTGTGCTTGCAGTAACTGTAGCATGTTGTAAATGTACTAATGAACTCTATATTCCACCATTTTCAGTCCTTGACAAATCAAGTTTGGCTGACAGTCTCTCTCTCTTTTCAAACTGAAGATTTCATCTCATTTAGGTAAAGGCCAGGAGGGAAGGAAGCCCACTAAATGGCTTAGCAAGAAAATACATAGTTTTCCTACAGTCATGGTTGTAAAAAGTAGTAAGTGTTTAAGTGAACAACAACAAACATGAAGAAAAAATTAACAGCACTGCACTTTCTCTCGGAAAGATGTAGTTGATCAGATGGCAGATGACCCTCTCATTGTGCACCTGATTCTTTCTAGTTTCATGAAATGAAGAGTATCTCTGATCCATGGGAGGGTGGAGTGAGGGCTTTAATAGAATCAGGCACCTTGCTAGGAGCATAGTATAGGCCACAAAATCTGTCTTGCACTTTGCTGATGATACAGTCAGGGGGGGCTGTTGGGGCAGCTTATAACTGTTCCAATATTAACTGAGATTTGACAGTCAGCCTAACTAGTTATAGGTTATGGAAACCCTGTAACTCTAATTTGTAACACTGAGATAGACTGTGCTTTCTATAAACTTAAACTTATACAGTCAGTATGATTGGTATAAGTGGCTTAAGTCATTTCTAAGCAAAAATGCCAAACATCCACTTGTTCCAGATTCATAATTGAGAGACTTTCATTTTTCTTTGTCTTATTTGATACCAGATGACATGTCTTTGGGTTTTGGACTGTTGGTTGGACAAAAGACACAATCTGAAGAAGTCAACTTGAGTTTTGGAAAACTGCAGTGGGAATTTTTCACCAGGGTGGGGCAATATATCGACATCAGGATGTGATTTTGGAAATCGTGATGTGGTATAAATGTTGCCTTTCCTGGTTTAAAAGGTTAGATTGCAGGAAAATGATATTCATCAAAAAAAAAATCTCATTGTGGTAATATTTTGTGAAATATTTTGTGAAACCGCTAATATTGATCCCCACCATATTGTCACAAAATCAATAAATATTGATATCAAGGTATTTGGCCCCGTTTTTCACTGTTCTCCCACAAAGATTTAAATTTTTAGAAGAGTAGTTGAGAAAAAAAAACCCTGTAACCCCACCTAACAGTGTCACAGTGTACTGACACATCCAGGAGTACACACTAACCTCACTGCAACACTGTGGGAAGTAAAACCTCATATTTATCTGTTTGGAATCAATAGGATGGTGTAAAAACAATAAAACAACACAATATAATTTCAATAAAAGCAATATATCACATTGAATTACCACAAGGCCGATGTTAACATAAAGCACTAAGGCGAGTAAACAGGGACCCTTGAGTGTGTTTAGACCCAAATTTGGGATCAACAAGACAGAACCTTGATTTCCAGGGTTCATGATCCTTTGGGGAGTGTGTATGCGTGTGTGAGTGACTTTCTTCCCCCTAACTCCATCAGCCTTCGCCGATCGCCGAGCCAAGAGTTTCAGCCGCTCGTGGAGTGACCCCACCCCTGTCAAGCCT
>JAJHUR010137553.1:0-21510 GCA_027495735.1 Lutjanus campechanus | reverse complement strand
TGCTCAGTATGACAGTATATGATCAAATACATGTATAGGTTGATACTGGAATATGCAGCCAGAGTGTTCTGAAAAATTTCTATGGATGTTTGATAATTTTTTTTACACTTTTTAAAGTGTTAATTAAATTTTACTATTGGTTCTTCAATTATGATTAAATGTACTTCAAATGTGCAGACTTTGTTTCAGGTGGAGCCATACAAAAGTGTTTCAGAGCCACGGGATCAAAACACACACACACACACACACACACACACACACACACTGACATGGATCAGTGGAGGGGTGGGACCAGTCCTGCAGAGCAGTCTTGCATCCTGGTGTCACGTCAGCCTTTTTAATTCCTTCCAGGAACCTGTGAGGATTTTCACTGAGCTAACAATGTGTACTCATGCATGACTCACACACACACGCACACACACTTGCACTACTGTACATCTCTCCTTCTCCCCATTCCACACGTTCTCTGTCTCTTCCTCTTTCTGTCACCACCTCTAATTCTCCTTCTGTCTTAATTACCTGTGTGTGTGTGTCTGTGTGTGTGTGTGGTTGTGCGTTTGTCTCAGTGTGGATTCACGTGCTCGTCTGAGTGTGCATGTAACCCAGCGAGTGTCTATGCACGGATGCAAGTCTTGATCTCTCCCACATCTCTCTAACATGGTCTGTTGCCTTTCAGTTCCCGTCCTGTCGTCTCCTCACACACACACACTGATCCGCACTGAGCTGCGTCAGTGACTCCGCTCTCTGTCCAGACTCCATCATCTCAGGCAATCAAGTGCAGTCAATGTTTCTTTCATAAAGGCTGCATTCTGCCTCATCGTAATTTCTCCTCAACCTCAGTTTGGCCAGAAGCCTCTGTATCTATAGGCTCATTCAGGACAGGGCACGCAGTCACTGAGCGTATCGCTGTCGCCACGCTAAAACCAGGCATCTGCTGCACAAAATGTGAGCTTTTCAGACATGAAGAAAGAACGCTGCTCCACACATGGATAGAGATGTACTAAAAAATTACATATGAAGGTTTTGAGAGGGTTCACAAGTCATTATATCCACACTGAAAACATGAATGACCATCCGATTTTCTCCACGGCACAAAAATCTGTCTTTTAAGACATAAGTCTATGCATCTTAAAGTAAACTGCAGCCGTACTATACAAAAACACTTTACATACATCTATGTAAGAAAACTTGCATGATACTACACCACAGAAAAAGACCTGCACAATATAGTAAAAAAAAAAATATTGCGATGATTTTGACAGATATTGCAATAGTGCCATGATTCACAATTAGCAGGAATGATCATTTTTGCATCACAATTTTCATTTTTACTGAGAAAACTATTAAAATCATGATGATGTGACATTTGTTGGGGGTCTGTCTTACATCTAGCGAAAAAGATCTGTTGGACAGAGCAGAATAAAAGTACTTTATTATAATGCTGCTTTGTCACACATTTTGCCTCCATCAAAACATCACAGCTTCTGTCATATGAATACAACACCTTATCTAATCTAAAACTTTGCATACATCTGTATAGGAAAATGTACACTATACTATACTACACAAAAAAAAAACAAAAAAAAACAAAACAAAACGTTATTCTATGCTATCTATTCAAATCTCCACTGGCTGTATCCGGCAGTTGTTGGGGAAGAGGACATTGGGGACTTTAAAACTAGAGTCTGGCGCTGACATTCCTCGACTCATGTGTGGTTTGATCCTAACAACATATTTAACATACAAGGAGCTCCGAGAATAAGACCTTCATAACAAAGTGTTAACTTATTTCTTCTCAAAACACTATTAGTTATGTAATTACATGAAAAAAAAAAAAAATTTGCCGTTCAATGCAAGAGTAGATTGAGACTTTGAGCTCAGTATGACCCGCTATCGAAATGAAGGTTGAATAAATGTAATTCAAATTTAGATTTTTACATTTGTACATCATGTAAAATCATTGGTGTTTACACAGAATATGAACACCACATGCTACAGGCAGTTACAGGACACGGTTTGGCTGGTAGTGCTACGCTCACGGCATACTGGCATGTGACAAAAGCCGATTAAATTAGGACCCACGGCAAACATGAACTCAATAAATATCTCCATCTATTAAAACTGCATGAGTTGAATTGGGTGCTTTTGAGTGGGGACCCCCGGGACAAGAATACATTGGTATTTTTTAATAAGTACTAATTAAAACAGAAACAGAAAACAATAGCATGAAGTCTTTAGGAACAAACTGACTGACAAAGTTGTGAAATACTGACAAAAAGTACACCTCAAGTCTGCAGGATTACTACAAATTCACTTTAAGTTACAGGTTCAGGAAAGGTTGTGCATTCGGTTCAAAACAATATTTCTCTTCCCGTTACTAACTACTTTAAGATGCCATCAAAACATGGAACATGCAGCATGAAACATGTTGTCAGACACTTTGCAGATATATTCAATAATGAACATTTTGCACCTTTAGAGATTTGTTTGCTTGTTTTTGCCTCATTACTCTGATAAAATTACAAAAATTGTAACATAATAGGATATACATGTGATTTTTTGTTGGAGACAGGGTTGAACAATTTATAATACTATTTGATTTAATTATAAAAGTGACTTTTGTACTTTAGACTTCATTAGATAATTCTCTGTTTCATCCTGCACATTTAGAACGTATTCATTTAAAGATTAAAACCCCTGAGCCACGAGAGAAAGTGGAAATGTTCAAAGGTTCACCGAAACCGGTTGTTTAACAGAGTCGTGCAGAGCAGCCAGTGAGATGCTGGTTCAGAGCAAACACAGCAGTACTGGGACAGGACTGGTCCGACTGGTTTTTGGTAGACTAGGAAAGGTTACGGGATATGTGGGAGCTCTTTCCATCCATCAAAAATTTTCCATCCAAGATTTTTTTTTTTTTAATGTTCCTCCACTAACATCCACAGAGATGCAAGCAGGTGACTTTCAAATGTCTTCAACTCTTTAAAACACACTTATTATTAAGTTTGATTATACTGAATATGACAAAACTCTAAAATTTGATATTCACTGACTGGACTTGTGTTGGAGCTACTGACAGGTGAACTTTATAATTATCATCATCTGCTGCCCTTCTCATGAGGAGACATCAGAAAAGACGAAGAGCAGTTTGTAAATCACCTTTTGAAATGAACCATTTATCACCTGACGAGCACCTGCCTTCCTTTTCCTCCATCTGGGCTTTGTTTGAAGTTGAATGCAGCCAACAGAAGCCAAATAAAACGCCTCAGGGCTTGTTTGCTCATCAAGACAGTTAATTAAAACTTGTTCATTTAAAAGAATTACATGACTTATGAGAAGGCGGACGGACGGATTAATGAACACTCAGACATCGCAGCAGGTATGACTTCTCAACACAATGGATAGTTTAGAAAACGACAGGTATTCAGTCATTTATTAAGTTTGTGAGATGGGCCTGTTGGTTAACACAGTTATTCTACACTCAGGATGATCAGTCGGGGGTCAAACAAATGCTGGGGGTCTATCTGAAAGGGTCAATACGCATCAGCTGACTCTGTCACCAAACCACGTTGGACATGAGTTGAGGGCTGCCCGGCTTCAGTGGCAAAGAAGAATGGAAATTAATAAATGATACAGATGTTAAAACATTAAAACATCTCACGGCAACAAGCAACAGAGAGAGAGAGAAATCAGAAAGAGAGTGTGCATATAGTCAGAGAGCTGAAACTGAAATTTAACTTTTAAATTCTATAAATAAAATGTGCAACAGTGGGAAGCACTGGCAGCTGTTTCATATGAAAGGGCTGAAGGTGTGTCGGGTGGACCTGCGTCATACAAACGTGTGTTGATATATGAAACGGTAAAATAATGCAGATACCTGAAAGTACAAATCGCGACAGTGGAGAGAAACTATATTTCAAAACATTAAGATTCAGTTAGAAGCTACAAGAGTACTGAGAGGTGAACATAAAGAGGCCCATCTCAATGGAAATGCAATTTGATGCGGTACGGTTTGGCTCAGCATGCTGGAAAAGGCCCACTGGAGTAAACTTCAACAGCATCAGCGAGCCATTAAGCTCACACCATGCTTGTACCAAGATCTAATAATGCAGGTGATTCGGTGCCTAACTTTACTAACTAACTTTGTTCTCAAGGCATGTAGGAAAAACAATAAGTTAATGTTATGCCCAGAAACGGGGATCTTTTTGTCGCTAGCTAGCCATTGCAGCTAACTGTGAGTCCATTCACCACCTCATCCGACAGTATAGACGCCCCCTGCAGAGTGGAAGCACACCCTCTCCTCACCACAAAAGGAATAAATAACCTGGAGCTGAGGCAGGGAGCATTACTTACAGCTAACAATGAGTTTCTCACAGACTGACAGGTAAAAGCAGAGAAAACTTTGGGCTAGCTGTTCTTAGCAGAGAGAGAGGTCTCACTCTTACTTCTTCTTCTTTGGATTAGTCAGACTACTGTTTGTTGTTAATGTTCCTTTTGATAGTTATCTACATTTTTTATATTGTCCAATCATGTACAGATTTGACGGTTTCTTTATTTTAATCCAGTTATCAAGGTTGAGTAAAGTGTGCAGGGTTTCTCCAGCTGCTCCAACGTCTTTGAGAACCTTCCTCTTTTGAAGTATGTAATTGTACCATGACTTTTTGTTGTTGTTGTTGTTGTTGTTCAAATAATTTAAGAAAATCTGAAAACTGAAACTGAAAAAGTAACATTGGTATGAAAGTAGGTATGGAAGTCAAGCTATCAATACTGGTCCAGAAAACTTTTGAACAATACCCAGCCCTGCTCAGAACTGACTTCAGTTAGCAGCATTTGGAACGGATTCTGGCCACAAGCAGCCCATGAAACAGGTTAATTCATTTGTCACAAATCTGCCATGAGTCTTACAGCCAGGCGTTTTGCATTAGGGCCAAAGTCGGGTCAAGCAATTTAGGTTTCCTGGATACTATAATTTCCTACTCAAGGTTTCCTGTAGAATGTATAGTGAAGCTATAGCTGGAAATAAAATGCCTCTGCTAGTAACAAAATCATCAATTCACTTTTGTAAATCCAACGTTGCTACCTGGGTGTATGGAAGCATGTTAATTCCCATTCATCCTTTTTTTTCTCTTGGCCTTGATCTGTAGAATCATTGTGTTGTGCATTTATCTACTGATGCACTGATCAAAATCTTTATCACTGCTACAGCCAACAGTAGCTGTGAGTCTTTCAGGTAATATAAAAATCTGAATACAGAGAGTCTCAGTGCAGCTTTGATGACCTTTCGGCCAGTCAAATCATTGGGGAATGAGAAATTAAGAAAATAAGAATAGACATTGATGGATCTGACTTCTGTCAGTCAAACAGACACATGTGAGCTGCAGTTTGCGACAAACGGAAAACATTTCTGGGCTGCATGTTTTACAGTTCAGCCGCTCTGCTCTGAGACTTTTACACATGGCTGCTGAAATCCTGCTTCACACACAACACAAACACACACACACACGCACGCACACACACTAAAATTCTCTCTCACACATATACATTAAATAGATAACACACATATGTACACATACACTCATGCATGCATACAGATAGATGCGCTCTCTCTCTCACACATACATACACTGACACACACACACAAGCCCATTCTGTCTCCGGCAGCGTCGGACAGGGCGGAATTAGTGATACGGCGGGTGATTTTTCACTGCTAAAGGTGATGTCCGCCAAACCAAATAAATAACACCACCATTCATTCAGTTTTCCTCCACCGCCAGTTTCCCTTCTACTGGTTTACGCTGAGAAAACACAAACACACGCACACACACGCATACAAACAAGTGAAGATGTAGACACACTAAAGCAGCAATACACTGACAACACAGCGGCACGAGAGCAAATACATGGCAGAAACATTTCTGTACATGTGTAGACACACACACACACACACAGGCTGAACACGCAGTCGGAGAGATGCACACATGCACTAAACATACAAACACACATGCAGTGAAAACACACTCTGCTTCCCCACATTGGGACAGAAATAGCAGGATAAATAGAAAGGCGAGAGTCCGTTTTAAAAGGAGCTGGTTGAAGTGAAAAAGGTCAGACCAGTTCTCAGACGCCTGAGAAGAAACACACACCTCAACTGACCCAAAGTAGACTGCTGGATAGATTCTACTGTCTTCATGCTGCTGCTCACAGTTTCATGCAATTCACAGTAAACAGGTTTAAATACATTTTAGCCAGGATTGTGAGACTGTTTTAAAATGGCAAGCTAACTGGACCTCAGCATTCCCCTGGTCTTCTTCTTTCTAACTTAAAAAACACATTTGCACACTGCGTCACATATCCCATATATGCCTTTGAGTTATCTGCAGGATTAGGATTGTGCTGCATCCGGGTAGACAGTAGACGGGACTCCATAAAAACTTGGTATTTCACCTGGGAGGTGAGCCTTACATCCTGCAAGTGTTGTGTGTCTTATGTGCGTTCTCGTCGGCTCACACTGGGTCATCTCGTAACTTTTTGGAGCAAAACCGTAACCAAAAGAGTTGTTAATTAATGTAATCTTTGCCTTAACCCCCACAGGAAACCTCACACCTAACTGTAACCTCAATCAGAGATGACTTTTATTTTTTATCATTTTGTGATCATCGATTTACGTACATACACAAATTTTGCACTGCATGGCTGCAACTGCAGCTACACTTCTGTGCAGATTTTCAAAAGACTTTTTCCTGACTCAGATTGACTCTTGTAACCCTTTTCTGAAAATATGCACAAATAAATTGTGCTAAAACACACTGACAATTAGCTCGACTACATTATGTCCAATAAATAAAAATCTACTCTGTATTCTGATATTAATGTAAGTTAGTATCTTCCAGGCAGACTATCAGTTTCCATGTAAACAGGTGTGAGACCAAATATGCAAATTATAGGAAAACATGAAAAGTATATTCTGTAATCTGTCATACTTGACAGGCATTAAATAAATTGATGTCATATTGGATGAGAGCACAGGGTGAGACGTCACGGAGCTCACCAAAGTGTACGTCTTACAAAACCACGCCCATCAAGGTGAAGTTTTTAAGAAGTCCTGATGGTACGAAATGGCAGGACAGCAAAAGAAAACATGCATGACAATATGCTGCTATGATGATGCTGTATTTACAAAGCATGGAATATACTGAACAAAACTATGGTAATATTCTATTGCAAACTTAAAATTAATGTTAAATTCCCTCCCAAACAGTTTGCACCAAAGATATCAGCTTCTCATCGTCCAGATAACCCCCTTTTGTGAAGGAGCTACGGAACATCCAGCTGTAAATTCCCGCTGTCTATTGTTACCATTACCAGTATTCTACGTTAGCTACCATTGTCTCTTTTTCATTTACTGTCTTTGATGGATCCTTTCTGTTCATTTAATTGCTGTGGATATCTCTGATTTATCTTTGTTAAAAGACTGGGAGGTCTCCTTATGCACAGTGTTGTAACATACGTAGTAAAGTCATCATGTTATACATAAACACTAATAGCCAGGAGGTTGACTGTATTAACTGTGAGTTCAGGTATCTTCCATAATTTGGAGTAGAGGTAAAGATTTGCAAAGGTGGATTCAGACGAAAACATACACTTCAAGCACAAACTATCCCAAAATGATAATAACAAACAACATGGTTATTTTTAAATGACACAGAAAGTTGCCTGTGTCAGCCATTGTCAACAAGTTATAAGTATAGAAGTAAAACAGAGGCCATGATGTGGGTGAATGGATGTGATTCAGTGGGGAGACGGGAGGCTGGCAGCAGTAAATCTGGTCTGAGTGGAAAGGAAAGATTCACCACTGGGGAGACAGAGGAGTCAAGTTTTTCCTTGTTGTCTCTATTAATAGTTTAAACAAACATTAAAGTAAACAGAAAAACAGGAATTGGAGTAAAGACAGTATATACTGTTGTATGTGAATGTGCAGCCTCTTCTGTTGGTGGTGTGAACAGTTTAACGTCTGTCTGTCTCCAGATTACTGGATCCTTTCAGTATTAATGAGGTGTTCATGAAACCTGCTATAGGCTTCTGGTTATATTCAGGTTATACATTCTGTGACTGTAACACTGGTGCCTCCATCAGACCTGCACAAAAGCCGTGGTAATCACTGTTAGACAATTGTGAAAATACTATAGTACTTATGAAAATGACGTTAAACTTAAGCGAATTGATGCTAATCTTTGTTATGATGACAGATCATGAATGTAACTTCATTCAGAAAAGACAAACAATTGTTTTTTTGTGCAAAGTTAAATAAAAAACAACATAATTTCCTGGTGAAATCTGAACAGGAAGCTCGGCTCATTATTTTCATATCACATAAAACTAAATATTTCAAGTTTTGAGACCAGTCTGATAATGAAAACTACAAATTTTAGTTTAATTTGATGTGAAATTAAATAAATCCAATCTAATAAATAGAACAAATGATAAAAGATCAGTTCATTCTGCTCAATTCAAATAAGCGTTTTCAAAGTACACAGAAGAACCATAAATATTTAATTAATCTTGTTTTTGTTCCTGGAGGCATGTTATAAATTATGCATGGATTATATTGTAACACCAATACCTACATTTTGTAATGTTGAATTATTTATTAATATGCATGCCATCACATACAGTAAACTGTATGATTGTACATATCTACAGCAGTAATTCTCTGCAGGATAATAATCAGCAGCATTTCAGATCAATATAGAATTACTCAGAACAACAAACAGGCTATTAAATGTATTTTATAAAATTAGAAAACATTTCATTTTATTAAAACTGAAACCTTAATAACAAATATCCTTCATGAACCATAACAAAAAAAATATTTAGAGCCGACGGGAAAAGGCTGTAAACAAGCTGATCTAAAACATAAAACCACACAGAAGAATACAACATCATGTAATATTTATGATAATATATATATATATTTCCAGCAGGTTTGTTCTGCTTATCTTCTCTGAACCTGATACTACATCTGTGTTTGCAGCTGTGCTGGTGACCTCTGCTGATATTTGTTATCTTTGTTTTGTTTTTTTGTTTTTCTTGTTTTTAAATAGGGCAAAAAAATAAAATAATTTTTTTTTTTAAATACAACCCCAGTCCTCCAGTCTCCCCTACTTCATGTTCCTCAATTATTCCACTGATTATAACAATTTAGTGTAATTATTTGCATTTTAATGTTGTCAAGTGAAAGGATTTTGCTTTGTTTCTTGTTAAGCAACAAAGATACACCTCCAACCGCACAAAAAAGTAACAATGTACCCGAGGAAACGTCCGTGCAGAAGTCATTTCTGGCTGAAAGAGGTAGAAGTAATCAAATTTTCTTTGCCTTTTGTGTAATTTATATTTTAAAAAGTAATGAAAATACTGACACTTTTAAGAAAAGTCAGGTACCAGCAGCATCGTATTTACAAAGTTACTGCACATATAAATTTGAAAAGAGAATTAAAAGCTTGATGCACACCTTTAGTTTCTTCTAGATGTGTGCAGGAGAAAAACCCTTCATCAAGAGAAGACAAAACTCCCAAATACTTTATTTTATTTGCAGATCCTCTCGGGGTTCGCCTCCGTGATTCACCGGGTAAATGAAAAAATAAGAGTAGTGGTGTTTCACCGGCGGCCGGTGAGAGGTGTAGAATAAATGGGAGGCTTCGGCCGACGATGAAATACAACCTCTCTTATCGGTTTTTAACGGTGAGGCACGCCCCGAGTGTAACTGTAAATAAAGTTATATGCAAGTAAAAGACGGTGTGCTGGAGTGAATTTGAAAACAGTCAAACGGACCGCTGTGGACGTTCTAGTGTGAAAAGCCAATAAAATCAGCCGTTGTTTAGTTTTATATGGAGAAGTGCATGAGTGGGCATCTTTGTACCTTGAACCACCTTTAAATAAATGTCTTGTTTTATGTCATTGGGTCTGAAATTGAACAGATTCAGTCACATTACAGGATTCTCATTAGGAAACTCTAGACTTTCATGAGATGGAATCGGTTCACAGCTTGTTTCGGGCTCTCTGCCACACTTTAACAAACTGTTGACATGCAAACAGACCAGAGGTGGCGACTGACATTTAACTCCGTCCCTCTTCTCTCACTTTTTAAAGATATTTCTGTTTTAACAGAGACGAGAGCTGGCCGCAGCTCAGAGTCTGGAGGCGGTAAGGTAAGAGTAATGAGCGGGACATTTTGGAAGTCGACTCACTGTTACTGTGCCAGCGAGGTTTGTATGGAGACAGAGGGAAATGAAGTGTATCAATGGAGAAAGTGTCCTGCTGCAGGTACAGGTGAGGTTCCAGTCAAAGCTAAACAGAACAGGTCCAGTTCAGTTCATTTCCACAGTAAAAACAGAGCGGAGAGAGACCCAGAGGGTACAGTTAGTGCAGCTACATCCTCAGTCTGTTTCCTTCAAAACATCCGCTCCATGAATCAGACATCTTATTTACCGAGTGGCCCCCTCCTCCGCCCGTACCTCCACTCCATCCCAGTCCCTCTATTCCTCCTCCCCTCCTCCTCCTCCTCCGGCCATCACCCCACCCGTCTCAGCCCTCTCCTCCTCGTCTCCGCCCCTGTCTCTTCTCCTACGCCCCCAGAAAGAGGAAGGTTCTTTAAAGGTCTTTGGTTACCATGGTGGTTCTCTATAAAAACCGCCGTGACTCAAAGAGCCCTCTGACTTCTTCACAGGAAAAAAAAAAAAACTACAGATCAGAATAAATAAGCAACTGTGGTTCTTTAAGTTATTTTTAGTTCACCAACTCAGACGTTTTCACTTGTTCTTAAAAGACTATAACTTTAATATAAATAAACACATATTACTTTCGGCATCAGACCTATTTACTGCACTTACTAGTATTATATTTATATCCACCCTGTGGAGTTTTTAACCACCAGTAGCACTACAGAGACTTTTTCAAAAAACAGGACTTTCACCCAGCAAATCAGGAATTGTGTCCCGTGTTAAATTAGTCAACATAGACTTCTTTTTAAATAAAATAACATGTAAGTTACATTACATAATTTGCTTATATTATGTCACAACAACTTACATAACTAACCTGCTGATTTTAATCCAAACCATGATCTTTTCCTAAGACTAATGGAGTGGTTTTGTTTTCTGAACGTAACCAAGTCTTTTTTTATGCCATCATTTTGAAACTTTACCTGGATGTTGCATATTTATTATTGCTGACTGGATCGTGGAGCCCTGCACGTGCAAAAAGGACACTAGAGGGGTACGCACAGCGTTGTAGTTTGAAGTGTGTGGCCACTGACCAAACTGCTGAATTTGACGTGTTGGGAGCGAGAACATGTTGCAACAAGACAGCAATGTGTAAACATGGATTTAAAGAACTTTTAAAAACTATTTTTATTCATTTAAAGTTATGATCAGCAGCAGACAGTCACAGAGGAGCAGCTTTTTGTTTTCTGTGAATCAACTGTGCATGTGATCGCAATCACAAGAGAGCTTGACGATGGCGGACCCCGCCTCTAACAATAAAAATTATACAAAGAGAAGTCATGACTGAATGTAAATACACTGAACAGCTTTCAAAAACTGGGTTTGATTTCATTAACTTTTTAAATTTTAAATGTTTAAATTAAAGTAGATTACTATATTGATTACTGAATAATTTGCAAAGTGGTGATACAGAATCAGAAATGACAGTAAAACCACATTATTTGTGGTGGTTGGTTCACAACCTTTGTTCCTCGGGGCCCCACATACTTGTAACTAAGACAAGCTGAGCACCCGCAAACCACACGTGTGCACATAATCCACAACAGTAAGTGATTCATTCACAAGTATTGTCATGAATCAAAAATAGAGAGTCACACTCAGAGGTAATATGATTTCATCAGTTTTTACTTAAGACACAAAAAGTTTTCAGCTCACACTGACGAAGGCTGGATTGCCGAAAACCAAAAAAAAAGAATCATGGATCTATACAACCAGGATAATGCACAGGAGGGCCAGAGTGCAGTGGTAACCTGGTAGATAAAAGTTTATTGTCAAAAATTGTGATTTTAGTTAACGTGCAAATCTAATCAACCCCAGGTTGGGAGCCAGTGAGGTAGAGGATAGATATGGAGCTCAGGCCGTCTCTCTATTCATACGACCAGTCAGGAAACTGCTGTGAAGGATTTGGGAAATGTATTACATCTAGAGAAAATTACATTCACAATCACAAGCTGTCGTTAGTCTGATTGAAAAGCTTACTGGTTAAGTGTTTCATGGGTCAAGGTCTTGTAACTTATATGAAAAATTATGTATAACTTCTCTTTTTTTGTGTTACTGCCAATGTTTGTTTTTTCAAATTCTTGTTTTTCCAGTGCACTCATTATCGTTTGTGTGTTTGTTCTGTTTCTTTTGTTTTCTTAAACAAATACACAGATGTTACTACACATTACTGACAGAACGTCTTCCCGCTACAGTGAACAAAAAAAAAAGTCAATCTGAACACCTCCAAGGAATTTTACATTTTGCATGTTTGTGTGAAATCTCGACTTTATGGCACAAAAAGGGAAATAACTGTATAACTTGTAACTTGTAACACTTGTTTTCAGGGTACCGTGCAATACTATTGGGTATATGCTTTTTTGGTGTGCATCTGGGGGTGATACTGTATTTTCATTGTAGTTTGATTGTACACCTGTGTGGCTGCATCGCCTCTGTTCTCTCGAATGTCCAAGACAAATTTCTCCCAAGGGAGACAATGACGGCTAATCTATGATTAAAATGTTTTCTGGAATATTATATTTAACTATTGCTAATTTCATGTTGGTCACACAGGTCTACTGTGGCTCCGTCTTAGAGTGCTCAGGGGTTTTGATCAGTCGAAACGTTGCCTTGATCATTTCTCTCTTTCATTAAACAGTAACAAGTCGTCGTCACTAAATCGTGGCCTAAAAATATCATTTCCTCTCGGTAAATCCTCCTCACCTCTCACACATACCAGGGCACAAGCTGCAATTAAAGTGCATTTAATTTTAGTCTCATCTGGCATGTTAGCCGTACAAAGGTACCAGTGTTAGCCGGAGGCCAGAGAGAGAGGGAACACACGGAGGTATTTATAGTGAGGAAAGTAGAGCGCAGAGGTGGAGGGAGGAGTCTGCATCTGAGGGGGACGTAGGTGAAGTTAAGGGAGAATAAAGCCTAATATTTGTTGTTTTAATTATTATAACGGCCGGACAATCAGAGGGTCTACAGTGTTGAGGCTGTTTGAAAAGATGAAGGGAGATTAAAGTCCTCAAAAAAGACAGGAACTTAAAAAAAGTTTAAAGTAATATTCATGTTTTAGAGAGGCAAGCAGATTCATGTATTATTTAACATCTTGAGGCCAGTGTTTGTTTTATCTTTTGTTGACTTCAACATAATCTTAAGACTGAGGCTAAGAGTTTCTTTTTTGTTTCTCTGGAGCAGGAAAAAATCTGTCAGGCCTGAGTTAATATATGTCTGACACTTGGGTGTTTGAGCTTCACTGTGTAAAATGATGCATGAGCAGAGATCGACACTAGAAGACTGTTTTCATGTTCATCTGCTGATGGAGGAAAGTTTCCGTGCTCACCTTATATCTGAGTTCAACACACGTATATACAAGCTTGATTCTGTGACATCGTACCTAATTTGGAAGCAAATTGTGTTTCAATATTCAACTTCAAGCCTGAAACCTCCAGTACACTCTTTTACTGCTAAATGCTACACTACAGCCACATTTCAGGGAACTAAAAGGTTTCTTCAGTCCGTTGTTTGCGTTTCCGCCATGAAGATTAGGCACTGAAGCAAATGAGTCCCCTGCCTGTTTTTACATGTCATTTTTGTGCACGACTATACAACAAATATCATCAGTCCATCAGTCGTTCGCTTTCTTCTCTCGCACCACACTGATGTGTCAAAGCACAATAAACAAAGGGCAAAGTGGTTTGTGGCTGCAGATTTTTAAATTAAACAGGGGTGAAATATTGTCCCTGGAACTTACTGCAGACCCTGGATCCAATGGTTACAGATTTCTTGCAAAGGTTCCAGATCCCTGGTACAAGTGAAGTGGAAACATGACTGAAGTTCACCAGCTAGATGCTAACTCTGCTGTTTTTTGATAAGTAGATGCTGCACAGCAGGTTTATTGTCATTTTTTCTTTGAAAACAGCTGTCTGGTGCAGCCAAAAACGATGCTATGAGAGTTGTAACAGTGAACCAAAACAGTAAAATTGTGGACTGGACAAACAAAAAGCTTAAACTCACTCTAAAGCTCTGTACAGACGAGAGGAGCTGCAGATTCAGTTGATAATTCTGTAAAGGCTCCTCCTATGAGCATCTCCTTTCACACTGTCACATTAACTTCCACATTAAGATTCAATCCATCGTTACAGCAAAAATATTATAGCCGCTGTAAACAATCACATGCTGTTTTAGATCTAGATCTATTTTGATTTTGAATTAAGGTTGTCTAAAGTATTGATACTTCAATGCTTTTCAATACCACATGTTTAAGAACGATACAATACTAACATTTGATAGTATCTAAAGTACCAAAGCTTAAAAAAAGAGAAGACTTAAGGGCTCATTTCAGTTCAATTTTTTATTGTTTTGACTATAATTTGGCTTGCAGCAGCAAAACAACTTTGAGATGTGACTTTTTCTGTACCAGTACTGTGGACAGGTTTTAAATTAAATTTAAGAAAGATAAAAATGACCTTATTTTATGTGCTGAGGACTTTTTTTTTCCTTTTTGCCATGTCATTAAAAGAGGTATCAAGTTTTTTTTATACTAGCATTATAACAAAGTTTAAAATTATGGTACCGTGACAAATCTATTTTGGACATCAAAGAAACTGAAAAAAAATCTGGGGTAAAAACTGCAAGAAGTAGCATCTATCTATATTTGCATAAACACATTAATTTCATATAAAGAAATGTACAGCACAGTAGTGATAGAACTGTACCCAGTTCATTAAAGGCAAACCAAGAGGACCTGAGAGCTGACCACAACAAAGACAAGAACACCACCTACCAAAACTGAAACTTCATTAACGGATGACGCGGTGCCATCGTTGTTGTTTGACTAACAGGTGATCTCAGAGCTCAGGTGACGCCCGCGGAGAGCAAAAACACACGACAGTGAGTGGACAGCAGCCAAGACAAAAATTAAACTTTCAAAACAGAACCACATGACAATGATCTACCAGACGCAACAAAATAAAGATTTTTTGGCCGGAGTTAAATGACAATATTCAAGCAAAAAAATGTCACATCATATCAGAAAATAGTGCTTTAAATATCATTACTTTATTTTTTGCTTTAAATAGTCCTGCTACAGCTGGCAGCAGACATAAAGTTGGGTCTGAATCTGCATCTAAATGACCAGGATGGGACACTTTTGTCTGCTACAATCAGACTTTGAGTACTTTCATATAAAAATGTATCCTTGTCTACAGTTTTATTGTCTGTATACAGCCTGTACCTGCTGTCCCCTCCCTCCCCCTCCCTGTTTCTGTTCATTGTTCCAGCTTCAGGTGCTGTGCCGGCCGGTTAATGGTTAACCTGGGGCTCGGCCCTGGCGCAGAGCGAGGGGAGGAGGCGGCAGCCATGAAGAAACGGTGACATTTCACTGCCATTATTCATCCGTGCTTTGTTCCTGCAACGCTGAGGAGTGTTTGCACTGGGATGGAGTGCAGGGCGGAGGGATGCTGAGATGGAGGGATGAATGGTGCAGGGTGTGGAGGGAGAAGAGGAGGGAAGGGGGGTGATTGAGGGGGGGGTTGAGAGGTGAAGAAGTCATGGGGTTAAAGTGTGAGAGACACCTATGAGGAGAGGATAAGAGAGACAAAGGCCTCTGTGTTTCACTATCTCTGACTTTTAATCCTCCTCTTCATCTTTCTTTTCTTCTTTTGTGTTTTAGTTTTTTGCTTTTCTTAATGTTCTCTCTTGCAGTTGCTCTTTCTCTCGATGCCTAACACACACACACACACACACATATGTATATATAGGGCCCACACACACTCATACACACACACACACATGCTCTTCCCAGCTGTTTACATGGTGTGTTTGCACAATATGGTGGCTGCAGGGAGGAGGAGAGCGGCTAAGGAGGGGCAGGGATGTTAACCTCAGTCACGGATGTTCTCTCCTCTATCCAAACTGCCACAGATAACTTCATGAGCTGCTGCTGTGGCTGCTTTTACTGTTTCAGGACTGTTACCGTCCTCCCGAGTGAGTCACCAACATCCTGATGAGGCAATGATTGTTGATATGGAAGGATTAGGTGTTATGTTTCTGCATATGCCAGTCTTTGTTATTTGTGTGATATTATTCATGGAATGTCCCACTTGATGAATTGAACACCTACCTAGTGCACTACCAGGTCAAACGGAGCCCAGCACAGGACCCTGATTTCACTGTTAAGTCGTTTTGATTCACGAAATATTGTGGACCATATGGGCTCAGCCAGGATGGATTTATGTGACTGTAAAATAAACTGCGACCAAAACTTTCTTAAAAGTTTAACCTCAAAATAATTCGCCCTACCACAGAGATACCGTACACTCTGAGCTACCTTTTTAAAGGTATCCTATGGAGTTTTTGACCACTAATAGCACTACGGAGCAGTTTTTCAAGTGTGAGTCCCTGTTTGTTTGCCTGACAAGCTCACAGGTGTCGCTATACACATCACTGCTGCCAGTGGTTCACTATTCCAGTGATCTACATATGGCAGTGATTCACTAAGAAACACAGCAACGCAACAACGATGGCAGAGTAGAAGAAGACTGTTTGGTCCCGTTTAGTCCGACTGGAGACGTCACAGCAGCAAGGGTGCCAATGGTCTGAATAAACATGATAGGACACAAGTTAACCTATAAAACATACTTGCGTCACTTATGTATATAATGAAAATGACTTACCTGCATCACATACGCACGTACACAGGCTAACTAAACTCACTTAAATAACTACTTATTCCACCCAAAACCACAATCTTTTCCTACACTTAACCTCGTAGATTTGGTGCCTTAACGTAACCAGGCTGTGACTGTTTCACAACATTAGTCATGGCAAAGATCACCATGACAACAAAGATCACCTGACTCTTGTTACCATGTCCAAATGTGCTGGACTAAACTGTGTTAAATGACATGCACAAAGCTTAAAATGTGTAGACAAGGCGCTGCGTTGGCAAATCAAATACATGCGAACGTACATTCTAGTAAATTACTTCGTAACATGCATTCTGCACTGCTACAGCTTACCTCATGATCTTCACGACAAAAGAAGAATGTTGCAGCTGCAATAACTTTATACTTTCCACTCTGTCAGAGTATTATAAACTATTATGCAGTCTTATGGCTTCTGATAAGTCTTTAAACACAATCTGTCCTCCTGGAGGCTGTTTTAAACCCTAATGCAACAATACAGGTTTCAAACTTTTACGCACTGTTACACCTCAAAGACACGCAGTGTGTTTTGGTGAGAAATACTGAACGTAAAACAGAGGCGTTGTTTGTCTACAAGGAAACTCCTGCATGATAAATGTTTTTGATAATAGCGGGCTGCAACATCTGATTTTTTTATACTGGAACCCCCCAAAAACAATACAGTGCATCTCAAGGGCTTTATTCTAATATAACACAGTTCAGGAAGAACATGTACTGTTCCATTACTATTCATTGAGGGACTGATGCTCAAAACTAAACACACACATGTACGGTACACTTGTCTGCATGTGAGTCATAGGTTGTATTGTGCATGTCGGTGTGTATATGTGTGTGTGTGTGCCTGTATCTGTATACAGTGGGGTATATATAGTTAGATCACTCACACACACACACACACAGTGACACACACACTCTCACACACACACACACACACAGGTTGTGCAGAACAATGGCTGGCTTTGACAGAGCCGGGCTGTCAGGAGGAGATGGGCTGGATCTATTGTCTGCTCTGTTTACTCACAGACTCACCTGGCACTGAGCTAATAGCACCGGCTCTATCTGTCAGTGCAGGGGACGGGGGTCTCAGCCCACACACACACACACACTCGGGCATATATACCATGAGACACGCAGAGCAGGATACAATTTCATATTTGCCTGCGTGAAATGAACACAGACATAAACGTACATCAAGCTTGATGAAAAGGTGATGTGATGTGTTGGGTATTTTTTTAAATTGAGAGTGTGTGTGTGTGTGTGTGTGTGTGTGTGTGTGTGTCCAGTCACACCTGGGTGTCCTGGGAGGTTCTGGGTAAAGGGGAGGGTTTATGGAGGAGAAAGAGGAGTAGGAGGAGGAGAAAGAGGAGGAGGTGGGGTGGAGGGGGGGTTCTTTCAGGTTTTTACCACTGTGCAAACACACACGCACACACACACACACACACACAACCACAGTTGATGGGTTTTGATGGGATCAGTTGGAAGCCTCAGAGTGACCCTGCCCCAACCCCACCCTTGTTTGATCGACACGGGTGAGAGAAGAGGGGCCTGAGTGTGTGTGTGTGTGTGTGTGTGTGTGTGTGTGTGTGTGTGGGTGGAGGGGCTTCTTTATCATCAAACACTAAAAATCATGATCATTCAAAATGAAAATTTTGAACAAAAACACACGTCAGAGGCCAACATTTCACATATTAACATGACTTCAGACACACATACAAAAACCGACTACACATCCTGTAATTCATTAACAACAGCACATCATTAGTGTTAATAAAATAAAGTGTCTTAACTTTTAATAGAATAAGACATGGTTCTCTCCTCTCTCCTCTCTGTGGCAATCAGCACCGAGCCCACTGGTTCCAACTGAAGATGGAAATCTTTTTAAACAACTCACAAATGTATAGTTGCATTTTTTTTTAAAAAGGATCAGAAATTGCTTGACAGCTGGAAGTTTTTAGCAGATACTCAGGAGTAAATGGTTTATTTTTGGGGGACTATTTTCAGCTTTAGATTAATACACACTGGGTGTCCAAGGGAGTATTTGGGCAACACATCCTCAAACCTAAATGACAGAATAGGTTGATTGCCTATTTACTGCCAAAGCGACATATCAGACCACTGAAAAGAACCAGCAACAGACATACCGGACCTCAGGTACGCGTAGGTCCGGTCAGTTATGTGGCATAAGTCAAGTGATGTTAAACACGTGGTTGACGTTGTGAAATTGCGGCAGTTTGATTAGGTGTAAGCACCAAATCTGGTTGTTCAGGTTTAGGAAAAGATTGTGGTCGTGGCTCTGATGATATGTACAGTGCAACCACCTCGATTAACGGGATTGGTTCCTTAGGTTTACGACATCACATACTCAGCCTGACTGAATCTGTTTTTTGAGACTACGCTTGCTCACTGCAGTTTCAAAGCAAGAAATGCTCAGACATGACGTTTGCAGCTTATTTCCCTTCTATTATGTGTTCTAACACATGAAAAACACCACATGCACATGTTAACATTGTAACATTGACTTTTGTTTTTTTACGCAGGACACAAACTTTATACTACGTCAGCTGACGTTTTTTTCTGTATGACATCTGAGCATAAAATGTCAACATGTTTGTCTGTTTGTTGGTAAATTTGTAGGATATCTTAAAAACTTTCAAAGAAATTTGCTACAAATTTGCCACAGTTTTTGGTACGGATCTGTTTCCATGTGCAGATAAAAGATTTCTAAATATTTTCTTATAATAAAATAATAATTTTACACACAACATCACTGCCTGTTTATTAAATCTGATCAATGTGACTGGACTGTACATTTGTGCATTTTGTTCATTCTTACATGAATCTTAAAACTCTCAGCAGATCAGGGCAGAGGTGTTTCACAACTTAATGTCAGTGGCTCAAACCGCTGTCAGAGTTTCCCTGGTTCACTCTCAGGTCTCAAGGCCTGAGCAGTCAGAAGCAGGGCCGACCTCCACTGATAAGCCTTTTTTTTTTTTGTTTTTCGGCTCGGGCTTGGCCGTCTGCCAGCTGATAACGACGTGGGGCATACCTGCTGCATTAATGATTGGTCAGCCCTGCCTCCTGCCCTCGCCCAGCTTCTTTATTTTAACATAATTCTTTATCGTTTGGGCATTGAGCAGAAACTAAATCTTATCAAGTGAAGGAATGAGATCTATGTCTGCCATTAACGGCTCCAGTTCTACTGCAATAAAATATGCTACGGGAACAAATACTTGTCCTCCCTTTTTTTTTAAATAGTTTAAAACTTCAAAAAATCTTCATACAATATGCTCCTAATGAAGAGAAACAGTTGGGGAGGATCTAACCGTGCAGTAGCAGCCAGCCAAGTCAAGCAAATCCTCATTAACCTCGAACAGTTCAGTCGACAGTAGCACTGACAGGCAGTAATGGAGGGAGGGTCTTTATCCACAGTGGCATCTGTTCACAGCGTGTTGCACACCACTGCACACCTCCTAACTACCCACGAGTGCATGTGCAGTTGTGGCCTTTCATGTGACATAATGCATCCTGTGCTGCCGGCCTCAGCTCTCAGGCGACAGTGACTAAGATCTGCTGATGAGGTTTCCGGTGGGCCGATGGGCCAGTGGCGTGAATGCCCCGGAGTGTAGCTTGTAATGCCAGTCTGGCAGGCCCTGTTTTGAACTGGCTGTTGTGCCCTTTAAAAGAAAGTTGTGGCTTTCGTAATTTAAAATTAAATGTGACTAAGCAAATAAACAAACTCTTCCCAGTGTTCCCCAGCATCACATCAGACATCAACAGTAGCGCAAGATTTCTCCCGCTCCCTCAAATAAATGTGTAACACTAAACTAGAGCTAAATCGCTTCGGGCTGGGAATTGTTAAATAACTTGGCTTTGAAACCAGCTCCTTAACAATAATATTTTCAACTCTAAACCCATTTTAACCATAAAAAAAAATACATTACACATTCCAGTACAATTACTCACTTTAAAGTGATACTCCACTTTACATGATAACCCACTCGCCATTTACGGCATGTTTTTAGCCGAAATGTCAGCTGTAGCATGTAGCCGGTAGGATGTAAACATGCCGTTGATCTCGTGAGACTTCGTATATACCTTAATGGACGCACGTGCGGAAGTCTCGCGAGATCGACGCCATGTTTACATCCTACCGGCTACATGCTACAGTTTCCATTTCTGCAAAAAAAATGGCATAAATGGCATAAATCTTTTGCGGTTAATTTTTAATGTCGCGGCTCGCGGACACTTGGATTACACCACACGAGCAGGATGGAGACATTTTGTTTTGTGTTCTTTTTTTAACGTTTTATCCGTGGTCACCATTCACTGCCATTGTACTGGATGAGGCTGCTAACCTGTTTCTCCTAAAACTCCAGGATTGTTTTGTGAACTGAAGACCTTCACCCATCATCGCATCAGCATAGTGGTGAGTACATACTGAGTGGGTTATCATGTAAAGTGGAGTATCACTTTAAAGGTTTGTTTGGCATCAGATTTTCCCCTTGAGAGAGCAGGGAGATCTAGTATAGTTCAAACTTCTAAAT
>JAJHUR010137552.1:7499-55074 GCA_027495735.1 Lutjanus campechanus | reverse complement strand
ACCAGCTGAGGTTAACACAATGGTGATGACAGTATTGCAGTATTTATAAATGTGCACTATTGCAAACTGGGTATCTGTTGCAACATTCCCAGAACTGCTGCAGCTTCACATTAAAAGCATTAAACTGGTGAAACACAAGTTGATTTTTATAATGTAGTAGGCACAGTAAATGCAATGTGTCTGTCAGTTAACTTGAAACTGACTGTGATCGTTCATCAAAAATGCTCCTACAAGACAAGAAAATGGTCATTTTTTCAGCATTTTTTGACAGCGGAGCAATTCAAAATATTGCAGAGCATAATGGAACAAGAAGGAGCAGCCGCAATGAGCTGTTTGATGAAAAGCTGCAGATAACAGCCCAACTTCTCAGCCAGGTAGCCAACTCTTTCAGTTCCATTGTACCCTAGTGTTCACAAACTCATGCTGTGTGTAGCATAAAATAAGATCCTTGTTGCTCAGAGAATGATGGAAAAAGGCCAGATTTCTTCCTCAAGATGACAACAGTTTGTTTCGCTGCACTCAGAATTCTGAGACACATTGTATCAAACCGCTTTTGCTGTTACTGCCAGTAAGTGCAGGTGTTGCCAAATCAAAAGGACTGAAATCTTTAAGACTGCCACTTTATATCAAAATAGAACCAAAACAGGTTTGATAATGGTAGCATAGATTTGTACCCACCTGCACTGAAACAGGCTCCTTCAGGTTGTAGCCCTCGACAATCTGCTCTTTCTTGTAATGGTCGATGATGTCATCAACACTGCCGGGGAGACAGTGAGAGAAAAAATGATGCAGCACATCAGTAACTGCAAGTCAAAATACACAGTACATGCTAGCCACAATTTGTAAAGTGCTGCAATGAACATATCAGTTTTCTTTATATTATTCTAATGTAAGGACAGATGAAGGCAGAGACATTGCCAGACATACCTGTTGTAGTACCTCCCACCCATCATATACTGATTGTTGGGGGTGGGGGAGATCTTAAACCTTTGGATGTTTTCATTGGTGCGAAAAAAGAGGGAGTAGTCCCCAGGTGTGTTGTCTGATGGTCGGACTAGAAAACTGCACACTTGGCCAACTGTCAAACGAGAGCGTGGGACAAAGAGATAGGTTTTAGTGCACGCTCAGCAGCATATCTTGAAAAATGGACTTTGATGTTCACAACTCTGACAAAAAGAATGCATGGTAATACCACAAGTGATTAATAATGCTGGCCTAATGAAAGGCAAAGAGGAATAGTACCTGTCATCAGCAGGTTGTAGGCTTCTTGCTTGGTGATCTTTCCGTGATACCAGCTGTTCAGGAGAACGAAAGAGGTGCAGACAATAAAATTAGCTCAATCAACAACAGACAGAACCTACTGCAACAATGCCATCACTCACAACACAGAAATCTTCAATTACTGACATCACTGCTGTCAACATTTATCTGATGTTCCCAAAATTAATGGCTGGGCTCTTCAAACATATGCAATGTGTGCGTACATGCTCTATGTATTGGTCAAAAGTGCTAAAAAAGGTCAAGGCTGAATGAGAGTTTTCTCTTGAGGGGACTGTTATGTCGAAGTTTGGTTTACAGTATTTGGGCAAAACTGCTTCTCAGTAAAGGCAGGCCAGATGTGGAATTA
This sequence comes from Lutjanus campechanus, assembly GCA_027495735.1. NCBI lineage: Eukaryota > Metazoa > Chordata > Actinopteri > Lutjaniformes > Lutjanidae > Lutjanus > Lutjanus campechanus. The sequence continues at coordinate 53,447 of JAJHUR010137552.1, read as the reverse complement.
TTTACCACTGAGTATCAGAGAGTGCAGTACTTTTAAACATAATGAAGTGAGTTTGAAAACATGGTTTAAGGACAATCAGATCTGTAAGCACTGAGCTAAAAGACACTAAATATAGCCAGTATTAGTACTGAGTGTTTGGTTGGTAATTTCTTGTACATATGTGTGCCCTAGTGGGAATAAAGTATTCTTCTTCAGTTGACTGTATACGGTGGCTGGTCTTGTGCTGATTTTTCTCTGTTGTTTTAAGCGTGAAGTTTTGATATACTGTAACTGATCTTTTATGTCTATAACTTGCACATCAGTTGTGGATAAACAATTAAAAAAAAAAAATTAAAAAAGAAAGAAAATAAAGCTTAAATCTGACCAGAATTTTATTTTTAACTTATATCCTCTCACAGGAGCCTAGGGGCATTATGCATGCTAACGGTGTTTTTGAGTCATTAACTCTTGTCAAACTTAAAGGCTTGTAAAAGCTGAAGGGCATTATGGGAGAGGAGACAATGATGACTCATACTGTAAACAATGTGCTGTCATCCTATTCTATAATATAATTAATGTCTTGAGATCAAAACCAACTAGGTTGTGTGAATGGAGAAAAACAAAGAGGCTGAACTAACAGGGTTGCTATTATCCCATAATAATTTCTTGACTAAAAATATAAAAGCTACATGACATTTTCCCACTAAACAGGTATTGGACAGTAAAAAAAAAGGAGATGTGTGAAATACAACTTACACTTTTCCCTCATGTGGATCCTCCTCCCGCCCCTGAAAAATATCAGAAACAGAAATATCTCAAGAACCAACTCTAATGGGCCAATGACGGCAGCCTTAGCGACATCTATGGACTGTTCTGTTTATTCATACATTTTATCACAGCCCTGAATGCTTTGCCATGATATATCCACATCAGTTGCTTTTGACATTACACAATGTTAATATGCAGAAATCACTATTAATTTAGACTTGCATAAAAAATCTTTAATGTTTAGATACATATTTTCTTAAAAATACTGTACTTACCACCTCCTCTACCAGATCCTCCACTATGAGGCCCTGCTCCTCTGTGCGAACGTTGGTCACCCACATCCAGCCATCGTCCAGTTCATTGTGAACAATAAACATGTCCCCTTTCAGGAAGCTGAAGATACAGTGAAAATGTCAAAATGGACATTAGTAGAAATAAATGACATCAAGATAATTTACCCACTGTATGATAAAGGCAAAAATAAGGAAATGTATAAAACACAGACCGTTATAATGTTGCACTATCTGTCTCACACTGTTGCTCCATGGAGGCATTAAAGTGTCATCCTGATCATGTGAAGGAAATTTGGGGATCAGCAGATCTATAACTTAAAATTTTCCAGCTGAAGAACTGGTCAAGTGTCTATTTATTCTGTGTCAGTTGTAATACCACAGCATAACCAGCAGATGTCTCCTCTGACTCATAACATTTGAGATGGATACTGCATGTCTATCTACTCAGTAAAGCCTGTGGCTTGCTGGCAGACTCGGGGGCTGAGGTTGACTTCAGACAGATGTTTATCAGATTTAGGAAATCAGGGATAGCTGGGATCATCAGTAAGTGTGCCTACTGCAGCTTAATGACACAGACAAGACTGTTTTTTATTAACAATTCAGATGATGTACTTTCCAGGCTGCTGTGAGGGGAAGAGCATACCTTTGACATGCCAAAAAAATCAAAGGGAAGCTACACTTCTCTTTGGGAGTAAAACAGTCAAATATTCTATCTTTAACTTGAGGATATCATCAGTGCTTGTCCATATCACAAAGATTAAGTATGGTACTTGTGAGGGTACTATTAAAAAAGCAACTGGTAGGATATGAAAATGTTAGACTACATGTACAAGACAAGAAAAGTCTATTTTGTACAGCTGTACACAGATACATACCTGATCTCATCAGTATCTGGCACTTTGGTGTATGGAAGTATGGCCCTGACTCTCCTCCTGTCTTCTACAGGCTGTGAAAACATGCACACACAGAACTCATTCTTAGCCTTGACCTTCCAAAACCACATCCATGTTAAATCCCCCAATTATTCAAAAATATCAAGTATTCTACTACAGCTCCCACTGGGATATATCACACTCTGCTAAAAAATGGTAATTAGCATTAACTTGAGCTTTGCCTTAAACAGTTCTGAATACCGCCTGAGGGCAAAAGAAAAAGGGGAAAAAAGGAGACTGAAAAAATACTCTTGCACAACGAGCAAGCGGCTGAATAAAGGAATCAAGGTTGACTTCAAGTTAACTCAAAATGGTACATTTTCCACTCAGCTTTCAGCCCTGAAACATTTCATCAGGTTTAAGTATTTTCACTGGACAGCATTTCAGGAGATAAGGTTTCATTTTGTGTGCCTCACTGTTGACTGTTGAGTTTTTGCATACATTTATGCATCTAGCATATTTTCAAAAATGTTTGGATTCAGTTTTGCTAGATCTCTGGGGAAAGTACTTTCCTTTTCCATTCTAAACAGCACACAGAGATTGCTAACTCTGCTTAGTCAAGGGGATCCATTACTGAAAACAAGAAGTTGCTGATCACATTTAGATCAAAATGCTACTATCAAGCTATAAAGACTTCTGTTTTCAAGGAAGCAAACCAAATGAATGGCGTGCTATCTGTCACTCACAGCCCAGTCAAGCAAACAGAAAGGCCAAAACAAGATGCTTCTTACGTTATGCATAGTGTTGAAAATGAAATCTAACGCCATTCACCTACTGGGAGTGCCTCATGATATTTAGACAAGGTGTATTTCACAATCTTTATTTTGAAAAACAAGTACAAGGGGAGAAGAGCAAATATCACGTAATGTCATGCCACACAAGCAATGGAAAGAGTTTAGAATAACATGAAATAGCAGGGGAATGCTACGAAATCTAAAGTGTGCTGGAATTAACCTTTCAAGTGTAGCATTTTGTATTCTACTGTATACTCTATGGAGTCAGTCTCACCTCTGGGGGCGCCACTGGCGATAGCAGTTTCTCTCCTTTTAGCAGGCAAGACACATAGCTGTAGTAACCAATCAGGTCTGATAGAGAGGAGAACCGCCGCCCACCAATGTAATAGTCCCCACACATGGCGATTATCCTGTTGAGTGAAAACACGACAATCAAAAAACACAGCACAGTTACTTTACATACAGGCTAATCGCTGTGCAGTGAAAATAATAGAAGATGTTCACCTTTTATTCATTTGGCAATAAAATTATCTATCTGAACTAAAGCTGCAACAATTAGTTGATTAATCAGTTAGTCTGAGTCTTCAGTCATTTTTCAAGAAAAAGTGCCAAACATTTGCTGGTTCCAGCTTGTTAAAGAGGTAAGGACTTGCTGCCTTTCCTTATTATTGATGATCGTAACTGAAGAGTTTGGGTTTTGGACTGTTGTTGGACAAAATAAGCAATCTGAAGACATCACTTTGGGCTCTAAGAAAATGTGTGACGAGTGTTTTCCACAATTTTTAACACTTTATAGATCAGTTGTGAAAATGATAATTATTTGCAGCACTAATCTGGACTCAAGAGGTGTTTTTTTTTTTTCATATTAGACTTAAATACAGATAATGACGGGCAGGTTTGGATAAAGTGGGGACTGGTGTTCCAGAATAAAAGTCCTTTGTATTTTTAAGCATTTTGTCCACGAGTTGTGTGATAATACAGAGGATGAATATTCTTTGCTTGTCCGGTTGGATATGAATGAGTTCATTAAAAAGAAGTTCAGTAAGCTGTGCTTTTAAAACATACATTTATAGATAAAGATGCGTGTTTGATAAATATCGATGTTCGAAATGCACAACACGCTTAATTTCCTGAACAGAGGAGACAATGGTTCACGGTGATTTGATGCAGTTGCCATTGCCAATCAGACAAATTTCTTTTGGATTAAAATGATTTTTAATCTCCTACTCCTACACTGCGGATGAACCATTGCTCATATAAACTTTGACAAAATAAGCCTAAACATCTGCACCGTAATCCTTAAATGTGACAATAGTAAATATCTATGTAAATAGGATTTCAGACAGTATGAGAAGGAGAGATACAGGCTGCCCTGCTGAATCCAACTATCATGACCATGATATTTGTAATTTGTGACTCAGATAAAACCTGTAAATCATTACAGTCATTACAATGGAATGATTAAAGTATTTCCAACTGCAGAGCCAGTAATCCTGATTCTCTGCTCATCAGCTGAGTGGATCTCTAATTGTGGGTTTATAATAAAGCAATGTGTGTTATTACTCATTTGCTGCAATCACAATCGAAGGACATTACTCTTTTGAAGACTAAGTGTCACGCAATTAACCTTTTGTTCATAATTCCCTTACAGAAAGGGCTGCTTTCTTCCAGTATCAGTGACATCATGGGTCCACATTAAACCAATGTGAGTGAAGGAGATGATGTCATTGTTACTTAATTAGGAGAGTGCATTTCCTGGAGAAAAGGATTTCTCAGAGCACTAACCTTTTGCTTTCTAAGATGCTAAATCAGGACTAGCAGGTCAAACATGAGCAGTAGAAGGAAACACTATATAACGCACAGATTCTAGTTTAGTTTAAATCTGCATATATCTATGTGCAACTCTGGCAGTGTGCTTAAGAAAAGAGGTGGGAGAGTGTGACCAAAACCAGCACAAAGGCCTGGACAGATATGTCAGACTTTCATCACACGCCCACATTATGTCCGCAAGCACTAACAGTTGGTATTAAATACACACCAGTAAATGCTGAAACCTGGGTACAACTTGTAAATGAAAAATGTTTTTTCTCTGTAGCCTGCTCATTTATCTCTTGTACCAATGAATACTTCCACTTTATCACAACACATCTTCAAGAAAGCCACTATAAAAGAAAGTTGTTGTTTTTTTTTTTAAGAAGAGGATCCCATATCATTTGACCTTGATCTGAAAAAGCATATTTTCACCTTTTATGTGTGAGCTGCAGGGTTAATCTATCCTCACACTGAATGTAACATATCCACTGAGGAAGGAGACACAGTAATCTGTCTCGTTTTATTAACTGTAAGGTTGTAGAATGCCCTAAATGTTGCTGCTAGACAAGTGCTGTCTGCTTTCTTTTACCTCAGGTCTACCCACACACATTGCATGAAAGAAAAGTCTCACACACAAACACACATACACAAAGTCATTGGTTTCAGCAGACACCCAAGCATGCAACTTGATATGCATTATAAAAAACCCTGGTCCCAGACTGTGTACTGTCTTTCTGAATGACTGTGACACAAACAGACAGAAGTAGCCTGTAATGGCATGACCACCGGATGGCCACTGGAAACCAACATTTTCACTTCAGTATCAGCTCATCTGTGAGGTTGATCTTTCACTGCAGTGTCCGTGGCTTTCTTTCCTTTTGTTTAGTAGGTAATAAGTAACTTCTGTAATTCCCCTATCCTTATCTATTACTTGAGGGTGGCTTATTGTTAGATGCCATATTATCTTTTATTTTACATACTACCAGGAGAGAATAGAAGTGCAACAGTTCAAACTGTTTTTTGCCCACAAAGCCCTCTAAGTTGTAGGTTGTTAGCAATACCATGCTAGAAAATGTAGCTAAGTCAGTGTGGCATGTATGATAATCAGTATGATAAACACAACTGAGCCCTTGAGGACCCTCCCATGTAATGTAAATTCTGTTTCAAGCCAATTTTTGTTAAATTATAGCAGCTCCTGCTTTTAAAAAAATAGTCTGTTAGGTGTAGACAAGTTAAGTCAGGTAAGGATACACCTCTGAAACTAGCTGCTTTAAACATACTAACTAATTTGTGACATTACCACCTGAATATGTCAATGCAAAAATGCACTTTTCCTTAAGGAATTTAAAGGGCAATGCCATCTGGATGCTTTTCTGGGTTTTTCAAATGGAAACTACCACCCAACTGTTAGCAAAAAGGGGTAATGTATATGTCCTACTACAACCTAGGAGGGTTTTATCTAGCAATGTCATTGTTCTTAGACGGGCTTTGGCAAATTGCATTTTAATGCATACTTTAACCAAAATTTGAATGTTCGGATCTGCCTATATAAGGAACACTACTGGGAAACTACAGAATGATATTAAAAAAACAAACAAAAAAAATTGTTCCACCCTTTACGTAGACTCTTGCTGCCGATTCAGACTGGACCTATGACTGACATAAAGATATCTGAGCTTGTTGCATGTTCTCAGTCTTACCTGAAATGGTTGACCACATTGGTCATACTGAGGAAAGACAGGACGAAGGAACCGGGCCGGCGGTCACTCTCCCTGATGAGGTAGCTGCCAGGGTTCCGGGCCTGGCGCAGCCGCTCCTCAGCAATGGTTCGGTCTAGCTTGCCATGGTACCACCTGAGAAAGACGGACAAGGAAGGAATAATTAGGAGGGGAAGACAAATGGATGGTGTGTTTGTGTTTCTGTTGAGCCGTAAATACACCATAAATTTAACTGCTTGATTCATTTAATTTATGTTGATGGGTGAAAAATGTTGACATAATAAAAAAAAACATATCATGCTATAACAATATTTATTACACACACAAAACACCGTAAATTATTTCTGTTACATGTTTAATTTATCAAAATAAAACGCAACATAAAACTAATGCACATGTTTTCAAGAGACAGTGCCTCCCTTAGCAAATGTTTTTCTAATGATACAGAACAACACTGAATTCTTTTGAGTTCTTCCTGTTTCAGAAAATAAGCAGAAATAAGAAGTGCATAGGTTTGCAATCACAGACCATATCATTTCAGAGCTGCAAAACCGAAAAACACATCAAACAAGCATCAGAAGGTCCCTTATACATCCTTTATACATTCCAGTATAGCTTTGGTGATAGGAGGTGTGTCACTTGCATTTTGTTGTTAACTCTTGACTGTTGATGATGTTGTTGAGGAGCAATTTGTTGGTCTTCAACTGTGGAATCTTTCCTGTTGTGGTATATTTTTTCCTGACAGTTGCGACGGTCACAAAGAGAATTTTCGAAAGGATAACAAATGAACAGGATTGTCACGGTTTCAATACTAAATTGAAAATCAACCAAAATAAGCTTTCAATTTCACAAACTGAATCAAATGAGTGATTCTCTCAGTATGTTTTTTTTTACAGCCCTGCCTACTTGTGGCATCCAGCACGTGCCAAAAGAACAAAACAACACTTATAAGAAGACACAGCATAGCTTACCAGCTATTATATCACACTTGATACCATATAGACAAACTTTTTAAAGAAGAATTTGAAAATGTGACAGTGTGTGTACTGACAATCAGTGCAAATAAACAATGATCTTCGCAAATTAAAACTCGATAGTCTAACAATGGCATACCTGTCAGAGCAAAATATAAAAAATGTTTAAATTGAAAAATCAAATTGTGACCTTGAAATCTAAAAAGTCATCAAATTGCAGATTTGGAGAATTGTGACATCGCTTAATAATTAATAAATTTCCACTTTAACCTAGAGAGCAAAGTGCTCTTTTTCCTGTTATAATCAGGTCTGGGAAATAAAGGAAATGACTAAAAAAAAGTAAATGATCAATCAAAAAATTGTTGACAGACTGATAATTAAATCAGTGTAAGATATGAAGATTTGTATTAATATTTTACTATCTACTTTCATTCAATCCAGACTGAACGAGCAGGTCATGTATTCTAAAACAAATGGAAAGGAAAAGGCACCTAAAAGCTTAAATCCAAAAGCTTTTTTTGGACTTTCCAGGGCACCATTAAAGTCTTGCTGCTCTTTGAATTAAACAGAAGCCTGTGGAACAACACTGGTTAAAATTTCAGCAGGTGAGGTTGAACTCAACTGGGCCTTGCCAGCTGGGGTAAAAAATTAACACGCTTTTCCAAATTTAGGCCACTGGTGCCTCTCCGAACGGAGGGCAGTGACTGGAAAAACATCCAGCGGTGAGAAGATGAATGAAGTGCTGCAGCAGTTCTTTTCACAGGAGACCTAATGGGCTCCCATCTGGTTTAGGTGAGTAGAGGTCTCTACTTGTACAGAGGAAAAAAAAAAGTGATGAAGTCTGCTATCATGTAGTGAGCTGGAGAAGGCTTGCCGAAGTGGAGAGGGAGAGTTAAGTGTCTGTGAGGGGGCTTTTGGGGGGATTTGGGTGATAAGAGATCTGAAGAGGGCAATTGCGAGCAGTTGGTGAGTAGGTCCAAGCAGCCCTTAAGGGGTCAGGGAAGCTAAGGGAAATAACATTGAAGGGGAATAGAGAGAGTGAAGAAGGAAAGATAGACTGGTGTCTGCAAAGGCAGAATTGCAGAAAGCAGAGCTGGGCACACCATCCTACAGAACAAACTAGAACGGTTATTATAACATAGTGCAATTTAAACAGTTCAATCATTATTGCCTGTAGGCTATATAATGACATTAAAAGCCAAATAAAAGAGGGATGACGTTTGGGATGCAAACTCAATTCATCCTGAACCAAGCCAAGAAAGCTTCTAGCTCTTAGAACCAAATAACTCAAACCACGTCAACAAAAACATTCTACGGCCAAAACTGTGACAAACAATGTGAGGCCCAGTTACTGTTTCCATTGCTTTAAGCCATTCTGAACAACTAAACAGAAGGAGCAGCCAATGTCAGGCTGGGAGACTCGCAAGGAACAAGACTGCTCAGATCATGATGGACAGAAAGATGCTGGTTTGTAATGAGAGCATGTCCTCTCTGTCCTGGTTTTCTGTCTGCTCTGCTTACCAACTCCAAAACCACTTCTGACGTACAAGCTCCAATTAATGACATTTCAGAGTAGTGTGTGGTGTATTTGACAGGCACACCCAAGTCCTTAGATCACAAGAGTAACTATTAAGCATGTGCCGGACATTAATCTGAGTAGCTCACCATACACACCTGTGGAGGAGAGCTACAAACGGGTTAGAGGATCATTCAAATGAGGCAGCACAAAGGGACTTGTTGGGATTTTGGTGCAAAATGTGTCTTCGATGTTTCTGATGTCAGTCAGTTGCCACATTGGTGATTTTGTCAATAAAGCAAACTTAAAGTGATACTCCACTTTACATGATAACCCACTCAATATGTACTCACCTCTATGCCGATGTGATGATAGGTGAAGATCTTCAGTTCACAAAACAATCCTGGAGTTTCAGCAGAAAACAGGGTAGCAGCCTCATCCAGTAGAAAGGCAGTGATTACACCACACAAGCGGGTTGGAGACGTTTTGTGTTTGTTTTGTGTTTGTTTTGTGTTCTTTTTTTTAACATTTTATCCGTGGTCACCATTCACTGCCATTGTACTGGATGAGGCTGCAACCCTGTTTCTCCTAAAACTCCAGGATTGTTTTGTGAAATGAAGATCTTCACTTATCATCACATCGGCATAGGGGTGAGTACATATTGAGTGGGTTATCGTGTAAAGTGGAGTATCCTTTTAAATACTTAAAGCAAAGCACATAAATAGGTGGTTTAAAGTATGGCTGGGCCATATATTGAAATTATATCAACAACATGATATAAAACTAGTTATTGTTATATCTCGATGTGGCATAAGTGTTGTGTTTTCCTAGTTTTAAAGGTTGCATTACCATAAAGTGTTAAATTAATTTTCTGATCTTAGATCTGTTGATCTGATTTGTTCTTCGTCTAGCCCCACTGTTGGGTAGTTAAATCTACAGCAATGCCACACATTCTGCAAGATCATCGTATGTTTGCACTATTTGAGAATACAGTATGTTATTTTTAGTGAAAATGTGTATTTCAAAATATGCATCATCTTTCGCAGAACTGTCTAAGATATTATTTATATATGATCCAGCCCTAGTTTGATGTGATTAAAGCCACCAGCAAAGTAGTCTGTATTAAGCTATAGCCTATATTACAAATGTGTTGAGCTGTTACTCATCACTCGTCACTGTTTGAAACATGTGTTCAGAGCATCATGAGACCAATGTTGTAACTGGATGAAAATGAATGTATTAATCATCACATCATCATCTCAAATCAGATGCAGTCATGTGTCAAAACAAAGTTCCAAAGCTTTTTCTGTATGAAAAGCAAAGCAAATGTGCACATTACATGTGTTCTGATTACATTCCTTATGTGACACCTTAGGCCTTTGGTATCATATAACAGTTAACACTGGACATGTTGCCATGGCTGTAACATTTTAGTGACATAGTTACATTTTGTAGGGATTTTTCAATTCAAATTGAAACAATCCAGGTTTGCTTGTCTGCATTATGCAGACAAATCAAACTGTCAACAATGGTGGGTCCTAGCCTCACTCCAGTGAGATTGTGGCTCAGTCTACTGTTTCGACTGTAATATACCTGAAACTCCTTTGGCTAAAGTCATGCATGTCTGACGCTGTGCATCATGCTGCCAGACAGCTTGCTGCTGTAGCTGTGGCTTTGGCTGTGGTATACATGTCCAAGAACTGCAGCAGTGAGCCTATTCTAGGCTGTTTCGAGTTGCAGGTGAAAGTAAAAAATAGTAACATAGTCGTTCACCACACGTCTGACCAAGTCGCACCAAATGTAGCATTTGTGTGTTAACTTCAGTGCATTAAGATATTAAGGGCAAGACTCAAGGGAACTTAACAGATTCGAAGGCAGGAGTGTGAAATATCTTAGACCTTGGTTTTTTTGTATGAACCCTATCACTTTAGTACTTGATTGTGCATTCTTTTTATTCTGACTCTGTCAGCTGTTACTACTGGTCTTCCCATTCTCCTAACCCAGATGACAAATTAAAATAAACAAAATTTAAATCAGAAAGATGGGGCTAAGAAATTAAGAAATCACTACTAACCAGTAACTAGTCTCAACTTACCAAACCACCCATGGATCACCACCATAAGATTACTTTTTCTCATCAAAGAAGTAAGTTCTTGCTTTAAACAAGAAATAATCAAACTGAGATTTAATGTGGTGGTCACATTAACAAAAATGATTCGTAATCTTTGTCTTAAGATTAAGAACCTAATCTTCATTATCACATTTCAGGCTGAATATAAAAGTTTTTTGACACAAATTCATTCACTAGACCTGATTACCACCCCACAATGATATCACTGACTTATTATAACAAAATAGAGCAAACTCCACACAACACAATGAAAATATCTAAATCCTTGTTAACAGTATCGGTGGCCTTACAATCAGCTCCAAAAAATGTCATCATAACTGTTTTGCTCACCTGCTGTTTCATTAGTTTAACTTTGTCAATTTTAAAATACTTAGTTCATAAATGTTTCAACACAGACCTGAAGTTTTCAAGTTTTCAGCCAATCAACTGTATTCCAAGTGTGGATTAGAAATATATTTGTTTGCATGATGCATTTAAGCCAGGACTCAACACAAAACAGTGCTTTGTATTAGTGCAGGATGCAGCAACATTGCTGGTGTTTTGTAAAGCAAACAGCAGGTGAGTTTAAATCAACTGTTAAACAGCAGAGATAATATATTTATTTGTCACCCAGCATATTTTACTGTTATAGCTGGCTTTAGGCAAACAATAAACAGCTTGCTGGCAGCTTGTTAATTACTGAATCCCACTGAAACTCTATGCCTCAAATACAGACATAGTGGAATAGACTTTGTGATTGTTGAATCAAGCAGGTGCATAAAATTCATGAGGCAGCCTTGTTTCTCAGGTAGATTTTAATCCAGTATTGACTGTCAATATTCAGCACAAGCAAACATTCTGCTTGGTTACATGTTGGGTGAGGCCGCTTTGCTGTATTTTCGCTGTTGCTGTTCAACACACTAAAACATACATTTTATAGCTGTGGTATTCCTCCCATACTTCACCACTATACACAATGTTTCCTGCATTGCCATGGCAACCCCAGCCATGTGGATTTGTTGCTGTACAGTGCCTTTAGATCATCTGCATTATTTACGCAGTCTTGTTGATTCAGTTTACCATAATACATACCCCTAACATCCTGGTGTCTGCAGGAAAGTCAGAATAAAATGTGACATTATCTATAGATTTGGAAAAAAAAATATTTATATACTGTAATGTTTCTTGTGGCATTATGTATGGACTACAATAATTCATTTTTAAATTACACTGTCCATGATGACATGGGATGTAAGTGGATAAACCAGAGAGGAAGGATGTTATGATAAACAGACAATGATCATAATCCATGACAGCGTTAAAAGGATACAGTGCTGCTATCAGTGTGAGGAATGCCCTGTCATGTCAGTACATGAACAGCGAGCAGCACAGTGACGTGCTGCTTCTCTCCTCTACTGACTCTCAACTCAGGATAAGGCATGTATCTCTATGCATACAGTTCCCCTGCAGTCAAATTTAACAGACTAACTAAGCAGGCTGGCAGATTGTTAAGTGTGCACAGATGCACCATATTGTGGCATAGCAACTCACATGCATGTCAAATGACGGTGCTTTCTACACTAACCAGGTCACAACTGCCTGTGAATGACACCACACCAAAATATGTCTCAAACTGCTGAGGTGAGTGAGCAGGGGGAGTCACCCACAGTGTCATCACTCAACACCCTCAATGCCCACATCCTGAATCTTTGCACCTTTCACACAGGACACCAATTTAGTAACTTCACCATGAGTCAAAAGATAAGGGCAATAGTTTCAGTTGTTCCTGTGGGCATACAAGTTACTAGGTTAAGTCAAATGCATAGTTCAGCTAATTGTGTCATGCTGTCAAGAACAATGTTACTGCACGCTTCTGAAATCGAACATGCCCGAGCCTAGTGAGCTTGGGCAAAGGGCCAAAACACAGGGCTTAGGCTCCAGCAAGCACAGCAGCATGATTTATTGTGTATACAATCCTTCTGGCTATATTTTTAAGGATGAATGCCTTAAAAATATTGCATCATAAGAACTCTGACAGACAGGAGTGACACACTGTGAGCAGATTATGCCTGCAGTGTTGAGCCACATAAACATAATAATTGTGATTTTCTGCCAGTTTATAGCTTTTGATTTGGAAAGAACTACCTGTGGCACCATGAAGACCCAGGAAGTGAACAATGTAGTTGTCCTTTCAACTGCAGTCAGAGATATTAAAGTTACAGAATCAATCAGAATAGGCTGAGAGAAACTGGAGAGAGATGACCAAATTTGTCAAACTAAATATTTTGCAGAATATAATATGAGAAGACTTCCTGAGAAGGAGAGAAGCAAGTTTCTACAAATTTATTAAGGAAATTACTTTATTTGGATTCATATTTATATATTTTAAACTCTACAATTCTGTAATGAGGTTGTTTTATTTTTGGAACACAAATAGTTTAATTTGTGCTGTAGCTGCAGTTACTGCAAAATTATTTCATGCATATCATGCATATATGTAATTGATGTTTTAATTAAACAGGCAGCAGCTGTTGCATACAGCAGTATAAATGTTGCAATATAAATCAACTCTAGCCTCAACAGCATACGCTGCTTGCTTTGTTTGGGTCATTAATATGCACTCAACTCATGATTAAGGTATTTTAAACAGCACTTGAAGATAGCAATACAAGCATAAGCAAGTTGTATATTCCCCATAGGAGAAATTAGACAATGGCTTATAAATGGATTCAGACAATGACTGACAATAACATCAATAGACTGCTATGAGTTAAAAAAAAACAAAAAAAAAACTACATCTGTATCCTGTAGGTAAAATATAGCTGCCTGTAGTGTTTTATCCCAGGGTGGAATCCTTGCTAAAACAGTAGCAACAGAAGTTGAAGCAGTGTCAAGCAAAGCTACAGTTTCAAAAGGACACCAAGTCTTCGGGAAAAAACTGTGCTCAAAATCAGGACACTGCATACTCTACTGACCAAAATCATTGAAGCGTAACTGTTTTTAAAAAGTAATGATACCCAGAGTATGTTGGGTAGGACTTTAACCATTTAATAAGCCTCAGTTAATGGACTGCTGAAGCAGTTCTGCTATCAATTCTTTAAAATACTGCAATTAAAATTAAGTTTCAATGAAATTTTCAGGTAGTAAAAGATTTCAATATTTGTCTCCATCCACTGTATGCACAGATTTATGGTAACCACAGGTTAGAGAAACTGTTTTTTTTTTTATCCCTTTTTTCTGTTTGGTGGAGCAAAGTCTCTAGGGGCAATAAGACTAAGAGGACAGGCACAGATTGACTTGAGTGAGTTGGACTCTCTGTCAGTCTGTCAGTCTGTCTCTCATTACGCTCTTTTGTGAGCTCTTTCTCTCCACCTTCTTGTCTCTCTTCTTCATCTTCTTCCGTCTTGATGGATGCGGCTGTACTCAAACATCTCCACAGACGTACTGTCAGCCCTCATCAGTATCAAAAAGTAATGAAACATTGCATTACTGTACATTAGCAATGCACCTCAGGGGAGCTGCCCAGTGCAGACTTTCTATAAGGGGTGTTGAACACAACACAAGAATTTAATGCCCTGCAATATTCTCAAATAGAGCAAATATACTCCATTAGGTTGTCTTGGAGTCACATATTTCCATGTGGTTGCAAATGTGATATGACCCTCGCTGACTTTCATGTGTCAGGTCTGTGAATTATGTGACTGCCACAATTGGCACATTACATTATTGTATCACAAGTGTTTGACTATCCATTTAACATGTTTCCAAGCAAAACATTAAGGACACAAAAAGATGTATAGTAGATTTCTTGTGATTGTCTAACTGAAAAGTCAGATGAGCTCAGTTGGCTGAAAGATCTCTCATACAAGAACGTCCCCAGCACACACACACACACACACTAAATTTCCTTTTCACAAACAATATTTTTAACAACTACAATAAAACTGGAATCCTAAAATAGAAACTAGCTGAAAAGCAGCACTTGTCAGCTGTTTCTACCAGCCCATTGTTAGGGAGGCGAGGTTAGAGTTGCATGGTGATTTGATGCCCCACTTACGCCGAGTTCGCCCTCTGCTGCATCTCCCTCCTGTGTCCCGTGGTCTCACAAGGTGCACCCACTCCACTGATACCGCTGCTGGCCAGGCAAAAACTGTGAGCACCGACGTGGAAAGCAGAGCAAAGGCAGCTCTAAATCCGTATAAGGCATGATGATGTGACCCTGCTGCCGCCCTGACACAGCCATCTCTTGTCGCAAGGGTCAATAAGCAACATCCATGGAAGTAAGATGAACAGGAGGATACAGAGATGCAGACTGTCACCCCACATGTATTTAGCTGTGCTAACTAATTTGAGGAAAATTGGAGGAGCATGTCTGCTTCCATTATCCTTTAGAGGCTGATCTGAAGAGGTTGATCTTTCAGAGACTGAGGTAGCCCTGTAGTCTTTGCTCCCACATCATCCTGCTATGACTTTCTCTTTCTCTTAGCCTTCCCTCTTTCTCGCTCATAAAGCCACGCATCATGAGCATGCTGCCTATTGGTTTTTGAAGCAGTGGGACAGCAAGGGTAGGGAGTGGCATCTCTGCACACACAGACGACGACTGTATGAATACGCATCTATGTGCTGCCCAGGAACACTCCAATACACATGCATTAGTGGAAACAAACCACACGACCTTGTGACCTGCAGTGGCCTTAGAGAGTACTTAATATACACCTAGCTTCAAGCATGCTTAAAGATTAAAACATGCAATGACGTGAACCTCTCACCCTAAGAATTTCAGACTAGTTTCAACCCCAAACAAGCATTCTTTAAGTAAATGAACAAACACCAGAGATTTTAATGCAAAACTGTGTGGGTTTATACACTAACCAAGCAGCCAAACAACTACTATTTAAATTGCGATCCCTTAACCATTTACTTCTATTTGTGTGCTCAAGTTTCCACAATGGAAAGATAAGGAGATGGAGAGCTGTGGAGGCCTGACAGCAGCTGTGAATGAGTTTTGTTTTTCTTTGCACATGACAGACTGCCACAGCTTGTTACCTCAGTCAGGGCAGGAGAGTGACAGCACACAGGGGCAGACTTAAACTGTACAGATGGGAGAGATGGGAAAGGGCCATCCATGCATCTTCAGCCCCGCTCAGCCTGAATGCTAACCAACCATCATCATTTTAATGCCCAGCCAGACACACAGGGACCAAAGCCGACATCTCGGCTTTCCTGCTGTGAATCAGCCTCCCTTAAATAACATCATTACATCAGTGATAACAGGCTTCACTGTCATCTACTCATATAATATTCCTCCTGTGCTTCTGATATTTACAAGCAGGGGGGTCCAGTTAAGGACATTTTCTTCCTGCAGAATTCAAACCATCATTTCTTGTCAAACTGAACGTGGAGTAACTTAAACAAACATCTACAAGACATTAAATGGAAATGTGCAAAACTGGCTTTCAGTTGTGTGGCTGGTCTTTTGTATACGTAACAATGCAATGACAACACTGTTAAAAGAAGCACCTTTATTATACTCCTGCAGGAAGTAATGCCTGTGGCACTATAGCATTTAAGCCTAACCTGGTACTGTAGCATTTTCTATGCAAAGTACCAACTTATTATCAAGCACATGTAATTAATGTGAAAAGCCATTCAAATCAAAAGTCCTGGGTATTGTCAAACACAACTGAAATGCTTCTGAGGATCCCGTTAAGGCCACAATGAGAGGCTCAGAAGTCTTGAAAACAGGATGCAGGAGAGAAAAGGCAGGGCACTGTGGGTATTGGAAGGGCATGACAGGACATTGCGTAACACACTGAAAATGCATGGAAACCATAGGCTTTGCCTTATCAATGCACAGCACAGAGCTTACACTAATACAAGTGGGACTGGTATTTCAATCAATGAGTCAAGTAAACCAACCCTAAGCATGTGCATCCTCCACTTAAGGTTGGGAGACTGAGGGGACAGTGGTTCAACATATGCAAAAAAAATAATAATGTTATTGCACTTTAGAGATAACCCAAAAATTTCATATCAAGATTATAGCTATTATCATGGATATCAGTATAGTTGTGATATTATTTGAGTTATAAATTTGCTGGATTGTTTAAAAATACTGATAAACACACTGAAATCATTTCACCAAGTTTTATACTGAAAAATCAACAATTTGAAATGGCATCATGTCCTTTGCAATGTCCAAGTTTTTCAAAGAGTTTTTCAAACAGTTTTAAATTAGTAAACTCTGAAAAGGTAACACAGATGATGGTGATATTATTGCAGTTTATTGTGAAATAGATATTTGTTTCATCCCTATAATTTTTGACAGATATTGCGATTGTAATACGCGTCATGATTTTAGTGGAAATGCTAATTTTTGTCTGTTGTGACACATTTTACCAAAATGTTTTTTTATATCAAAAAAACTGCGGGTCCTGCAATTTGGATATTGTATTTAGCCATATTGCAATATCTATTGTATTATGATTAGTTGTTTTGCCCTTGACAAGGTGCAAACTCGTTTAGGCAGGTGGTGTAGCTAGCATACATCCCCCAAATGAGACTCAGAGGGTCAGGAGGAGGTGGGAGGGGGGTAATATATCGGCAATCTGAGGTTGATGGGCTCACAGTGGCCGATTGGAAAATTTCAACATATCACTCAACCCTAGTGCAAACATAATATTTTACATAAGCTACAATAGTCTACTTCCAGCAAGGAGTATTAAAGTAATTTAAAAAATGTACAAGAAATTACAAGCTTGATGCTAATTGCTGGGATCACAAGCCATCAAAACTGTGTAATAACTGATCCAATCCCATTAACAAGACCCTGCTTTGTTATATAAGGCTGTAACATTTTGGCTAATGGGAACAATCTCCAACAGAGAATAACCTAGTTAAGCTATGTGACATGATCTGCCATTTCAGAATTACATTGTCTCTGCCACCTTACACAAAGGGTTACTCTTTGGTTACTCAATTAGTACTGCAGTTACAGAGATGTTTCCACAGCCAACTGTTAAATCTGGTAAATTCATTCACACAGCCACTGATCTTCAAATCCATCTTTTCTTTCCCCTTTTTCTCCTTCCTCCTACCACCACCTCCTCAGGGAAACCCTTTATGACTTAAAATCCTCGCTAATCTTCGTGGAAACTCAGAATCAACGACTCATTTCCCAACATGCTGTTTGTTTAAGCTCAGGCACTGGGCCCGAGGTTTCTAATGGCAGCAGGAACACGCGCTCACATCTTGCCTCTTCGTTAAGCTATCATCAGTGTGAAATTCTTATCGCAGTGCTGCATCCATTGTTCATGAATGACAGTGTTATACAGAGGTGTGAATGAATGTGACTGCTGTTTGTCTCTCCCTCACTCTCTCAAACATTTTCACTCTACCATGCAGTGAAAATGTGCCAAGTTTAGCTTTCACAGTCACTGTGCAACACACAGTGGGACCACTTCCAACAGTGTGGAAGTTTTCCACCATCACTCTTCCAACATGCACTTTGCAGACTGCTAACATAACTCAATGGAATACAAAATCAGCGTTAGTGCCCCATTACAGAAGGCATACACAGCAAGCTACACAGCTGAAGGGGCAGGGTGAGATTCAGACTCATTCAGGGAAGTCAGCTGTGAATGCAACACCCATAGCTGCCAGTGGTAGATTCGCCACTGGCATATGCTATTCTAGGCACAGTGGGAAAAAAGTGCATCACGAAAAACAAATGTATGAATGTCGTGCATTACACATAAATTGCGCGTTCACATATATGATGTGAAACAAGATACGTTGATTTTATGCCATAAAATGTGGCTGTGAGTTTCAGCTTATTGCCTCCAGGCCAGAACTTGAACTATGTCCATGACCGTGATGCATTTTGCCTGAATCATTCTATAATGGATTAGGAATCATGTATAGGACAGCGCCACTGGATGAGACAGTTATAGGGGTGTGACATATGGCATTCGCAATCATACTGTTTTAATTTTTAGTAGGATTTTTAATCAGTCATATTGTGATGATGATGAAAAGAGGTCGTTCTGTTATGCACAGCAACAACAAGCATAACTGAAAGCCAAAGTAACACTGCTACTGACTCCATGGTAGAGGAGCAAGTTACAAAAAGGGGAACAACTTCAAAGTGGTTTAGTTACAAAAGATCTGCTGTACAACAAACCACAGTAATATGTAAGAAATGCAAGAAGACTAACAATGGGGGTGGGGTAATACAGAAAAACTTCTTTCACTACTACAGGCATAAGAACCTGAGTACGAGGAGAGCTCAATTGCTACTGTGAGTTCTAAACCAAAAACATTTTTTAGTATTTTGTCATATCATCAAGAATATCATGATCACAGAAATTCCCTGAAAAATTGTGATATTATTTTCGAAACTATATCGCCCACCCCTATACAGTGATCTCACAGAAAGTCCACATATCAACCCCACGCCTTAACTGGGTCATCATTACAAGGCAAAGACAGAACCTTGTAACCTGTCTGTACTCGAGAAGCATCTATTGCCAGACAAGAGGATAAATGAAGGCTGTGTGCCGAGCTCTGGCCTTGCTTATACTGGCAATGACAGGTGCTCTCATTTTGAGCACACACATATACGTACATTTAGCATTTGACCTCAGTGTTGTTGTTTTTTTGTAAATGTAAGCCTTGAAAGAAAGACAGAATATAGTATATCATAATAGCTAAGGGTTGCACAATATGGTAAAGAAAAAAAAGAAAAATCATACTGCTATTATTTTGACAAATAATGCAATTTTGATTTTTGCGATTTGCTATTAGTTTGAACGATCATTTTTCACATCACGATTTTCATTTTCACCAAACCAAAACTACTGACATCACAACAATGTGACATTTGTTGGGGTCTGTACCAAACAAACATGTTTTCCTGCATCTGGAGAACAGGACTCTTAGGCCAGGGCATCTATACAGCACTACAGCACTTCATTATGTTGCTGTTCTGTCACACATTTTCCTGTAGCAAAAAGTGCAGCTTCTGTGATTACTATATTGCAATTGGCCATACTGCAATCTCAAACAGATATTTCAATAAATTGCGAAACACTAATAAGCGCAGATTATTTTGTCACTGTCCCTCTACAGATCTACATCCTTCCATTTGATGTGGACAAAGTTCAACCTCCATAAAGGCCATAGAGGTAGGCCTTATTTTGATAAACACTGCCACACAGTTTTTCACAATACTTATTGGGAAACTCTAAACTAATAATAACCAGAAAAGAAAGGTATGTGGTCCAGCTTTCTAGTGATTTTCATCACCACTACAAGCAATTCACAGAAACCACAAACCCGAAATAGAGGAAAAGCTTGAGTTGTGTACATGCCTTGCACAACTCGATTGAGTAAAACATCTCGGAGGAGGACAGAGTCAGAGTGTGAGCAGATTCATTTTGACTCTCACTAGCGTGTAAAGTTATGTGTTAGTGAATGTGGCAGGGAAACATTTGACTACAAGTATCTCATTGTGAAACAAGCAGGACCAAAGAAAATCAATGCCATTCATGCACAAGTGACAACTGTTCCACTGCCTCACTGGCAACCCTGCAAGTTGATAAACTGGAATCCAAGTGCAAACCCATTAAGTCTGTACCCCCTTGGCAAAAACTATTATTTCCACAGCAGTGCTATATGTAAGAACTTCCATTCACATGCAGTTAATTCCATTTAGGGTTGTTCATTACCAGTATAGGCAAGACTGGTGAAATGCTGGCCTTCCCCTTCCGCTGTAATCTGACAGGGAGATATAGGGTGGCTCCTAAAATAAGAGCTGAATCCACACTCCAGGCCGAGTCACTTCCATATCTTACAGTATGAGGGCCAGAAATGACAAAGCTCAGCAGTTCTCTAATGAGACTGTAACAAATGGGAGGGCCGTATTTAGGTTATTACAACACTAGCACACACGGGTTTGGACATGTGCTTGTGTGCATGCCTGATAAATTCATAGAAATGCCTATAATCAGAGATGCAATTCAAAAACACAATGCTTAGGGTGCATTTTCCATGCTGCAATATAAAAAGGCTCATATATACCGTGTTTTACACTTGTTTCCCTTTAATCACAGACAGAAAATTATATTTCTGACACATAATGTCTATTAAGTCAGAGGACTGTAATTTGCTATTTAATAGACAATTGTGCAGCAAAGCAGAATCATTAGATTTTGTTCCAAACTCATTTCTGTTCCCCATGTAGCATGATAGAGCACAGTACTTCACTGAGAATAATCAGGCTACTATTGCAGTGACATACTAACAGGTGTTTTAAGAAGCTGCTGTGTGACACTGTACCGATGGTTTGACTAACCTTACTCCAGAGTAAAGCTGTAATTGTCGGTCCATTCATCGAATTAAGCATTTGATTAATTAAGAATATTCACTGAATATCAGGTCTATCCCTGCAGATGTTCCCAGCACCTTGACTCAAGCTGAACTCTATACAGTTGTGTTCATCTGTGATCAGTGCCCACAATGCAGCCATGACACAACTGGTTTTTGATACAACAGAAAAGACACAGATAAAGATGTTGCTTACCTGGAAAACATGCACTGACCTCACCCAGTCTGAAGTAAGCACTTGTCTCTTCATCAAACCAGTTTGTCTTAGCTACTTCTCCTCACCATTCATTCATGGCAAAACTTATCTACCTTTTATTTTGCTTAAGAAACTGATCAGCTGATTGCCATATGATGAAAAGGTCCCACAATTATTAAGTGGATGTATTATTGTGCACAAAAACCACTAAGACAAAAGGAGAATTTAGAATGCAAGAGCCCATTCAATTATTCGACTTTTTATAGCCATTTGTACACAACAGCTTTTTGTTGGCTTTGTTTTAAGTACCTTGTATCTTTAGTCTCATCTATATAATCCAAATGTCATTTTGTTTGGACATTTGTTGAATGATGACAAGAAGATCAGGAGCAGGAGAAGCAATTTTTGATGGTTTTCTTTTGCTTTATACATTTTTAATTCATCAAATAAAGTATGTGTGTTCATTATTTACATACTTACTATTAATCTGGGTTGTGCTGTTAAGTAATCACATGTCAAGAGCAGCAAGAATTAATTGATAATAGATTAATTGTCAACTATTAAATTGATCTACATATATTTTGATAATCAGTCAATTCAGGTAGGCAATTGTTGAGTTAGGGTTAGGGTCACAATTCTCTGATTCCAGCTTCTTAAAATCTGAATATTTTCTGGTTTCCTCAGCCCTTTATGACAGTAAACTGAATATCTTTGGGTTGTGGACAAAACAATACATTTGAGGATGTCATTGTGGGCTTTGGGGAAAATAACTGATCAATTCCTTTTAGAGACCAAGCAACTAATCCATTAATCAAGAAAATAATCAACAGATTCACCAACAATGAAAATAATCATTAGTTGCAGCCCTAGATCAGTTTTTGATCAATTATTGATCAATAATGTATAGAAACTCATTGGAAATGCTTAAAATTGATACCTCTATTCTGAGTGCATCATTTTTCATTGATGATTAATACACTCCTGTTAGCTTCATTTTGGATAGGGATGTAATAATTAGATCCAACAACAATTTGACTTTACTTTGACTTAGGGCTTAGTATTATACTGATATTATATCAATGTTATGATATGATACTAGATATCGTCTTAGAATTTGGACATCATTACATCTGGACATGTCACAAATGTTGTCTTTTCATAGTTTTAAAGGCTGTATTACAATGAAGTGTTTCCTGAATTTACTGTTCTAGCTCTTCTATTATTCGCCTTTACTCACTTATTCATTATATCCACATTACTGATGATTATCAGAAAATTAGAGAAAGCACCAATAGTCATCCCTACAGTGTTTCACAATATTGACTGATACATCAATATTGGGGTGTTTGGTTAAAAACACTGTGATATTTGATTTTGTACATATCACCCAGCCATCAGGGCTAAATGGTAAGGACTGCCCACTTGCCTGGAGGAAGTAAAATACTATCTTGGGCTAGTACATCTAGCAACTTGGGTAAAAAATAATTAAACAATTAAACTATTGTGACAATGGATTAGAAGTTTAAGTATTTTATGCACAAAATGGCAGAAAACAGTTTTAGCCTCTCAAATCTGGAGATTCACTGCTTTTTCCTGTTTAATATCATAGTACACTGAATATCTTTGGGTTTTGGACTAACAGAACAAGACATTTAAAGACATCACCTTGGACTTTGAGAAACTGGGATATATTTACTATTTACTGACATTGCACCACTAGATTAAACATGCCAATCAACTTATGACTTTGTTGTTATTTGATAACTGCTAATATACACGATAATTTCTGGCCAAACTTTATTTTAACAAAGGCTCAATGCATCATTAACTTGGCCTGAGTAATTTTGATTCTTCAGAAAAGTAGAACAAGTCTGCACATGTATAAAACATACACAGCAGGTAACGAGTATTGTCAAAGTGGGATTATTTCATGGCCACATTGGTTTGGTTATTTGTCCTAAAATCCACTGTAGATGGTGTAATAACTGTGGGCTGTAAATGTAGATTATAACTGATGATACCTGTGAACCTGCAGGAGTCAATAACACTGTCAAATTCAGACCTCAAGTGTTAACAGGAAGGAAGTGAACCAAAAGACTACAGGATGCTTGAAAACGTTGATTTCTAAGTGTCAGTGAGCAAGGTGTCATATTTAGTCTTACAGTGGTATACTCACTGGTTGGTGGGAGGTGCAGAGAGAGGGAACACCACCTCTTCTTCTTCGTATTCCGGTCCATCCTGCATGTCGCTTTCATCCATAGTGCCGCCGAGCCCTCCACAGCCTGGAGGGGGAGGAGGTGGTGGCAGTGGGGGGAAGACAGTGGGAGCATCAGGGCCTGTGGATGTGGGTGAAATCCGACTAGCTGGACCCTCCGAGGTGGGAGAGCAGCAAATGCCGCCCGCAGTCCCTGAGCTTGTTCCTTGGAAAACTGAATGTCCACCTCCTGATCCTGCTCCGCCACTCCCTGCTGCGGTCATATCCCCACCAGACATGGGATAGAGTATGCTCATGTCGGGAAGTGAGTCCGGAGAGGTGTTTGAATGTTGGCGGAGGGTTGGTGCTGGTCCTTGTCCCAAATCAGTGACTCGCACTCTGCTCGACTTGGGATAGTAGGGGAAAGGGGCCGTCTCCGGGCCTCCTCCGCCTGCCACCCCTGTCCCTGTCGTGACCGAGCCCGTATCCTCACTGCTGACCTCCGCAGCCATCATATTAGGAAGATATGTAGAGGGGAAAAAGTCCAGAAGGGAACCTGCCCTTCCCCTCTGTTCTTACAATACTCCTTCAGTGTTTGAGCTCCGGGGAAACAACACCAAAAGTTTCTCTAAAACGCGTTTAGCCAGCCAGCTAGCATTAGCCGACAAGCTAACTTAGCTCACTTGGCTGCTGCACTAGCGGCCGTCAGCCGAGCTAACGCTAGCGGGACGGCTAGCAGCTGCGAGACACTTGATGAGTTCTTGCTCGCTATGTCTTCATTGTTTCCAGAGTTTAAAGTTCACACAGAAACGCTGTCTGAAAAGTAACATTTAAAATACTTCAAATAGAATATCAAATCACCAATATTTCCTGTTTTGCTCTGTTCGGACTTCACCCTCGGCACCAGGCAGACCACTTGTCGGGGAGTGTTGTTTTATTGTCACTGTTGTGTGTAAGCCCCGTCTTTTTTCCAGTGTTGTTGTTTTCTTTCCTTCTGAGTTTCCAGCCCGTCTCGTTGTAGAGTCCACAAACCCTACCGCCTAAATCCCCGGAACCGTGTGTTGTTTCATGCGAATAACCATATCGCAAAGCACAGTGAATTATTCTTGCGCATACAAGCTAAGTTCGCCTTTATTTCTGGGTTTCAGGGCTGGTGGCTTGCCCGCTGCTGCCTGCGCTGCTCTTTCTCCCCTCCCTCTCCCACTCCTCTCTCCAGTCACCGAGCAGACACAGCCAAGTGAACACAGAGCGGCACCGCTTCAATCCATGACATCTTCAATCAGTGCTTCCAAAGTGGGATCCTAAATGATATAAAGATAGATTAACTATGATAATGTTCCCATTGCTTAAACTACCACTTGTGTGTGTGTGTGTGTGTGTTGCTTCTTTAATATTTTAACCTATGTGAAGTGTCTTTGACTACCAAGAAAAACACTTTATAAATAAATAATAATAATAATTATTATTATTATTATTATTATTATTATTATTATTATTATTATCATTATTATTACTATCATTATTAATAATAATTGTGTTGGAGAAACTATTTTTAAAAAAGAGTGCTGCAGTTGTGAAGAAGAGAAACTCAAGTACAAAATGTTTACAGAGATTTTTTTTTTTTAAATTTCAGCCTAGCAAAACATTACACAAGCCTTCAAAACTTGGTTTCAAGCTTGCCAAACCTATTTGAAATTAGATTTAAAGGTTTCAACCACTAATTTTCTGTTTCAAATAATGACATGACATTTCCAAGAAGAAATGGGGATTGAGGAAATGAGGGCAATACTACTACACCATTCAATGGAAAGTGGGAGGAACAAGAAAAATCAGTAGTACAAAAGGAGGCATTATATCAAGCAGGTTTGGTCACATGGGTTAAAACAGTACATTAATGTGTAAAACTGCTACAGGTAGATGTGGACATTGTGGTCCACAGGAAATGATGTAGCATGTATTTTTATATTGTCTGAGATAAACAAGAGACATGTTTAAAAGCACGCTTCAAATGACACGAGACATTAGAGGAATTAGAAGAATGACAAAGTCTGCCTTGTGCAGTTGTAACATGAGGGTTTGATGTATGCTGGTTGGATTACTCTTAAGAGGAAACAGCAGGATGATGAAAGATAACTTTCATGCACTGTTCTCCACACTTCAGCAGCTTCACAACAACACTTCCTGGTAGTTATTCAGCCCATCAGCCTCCTTGCTGCACATCAGCATGGTGGGGCCCCTCCTTCGCTGTGCATTTTACTTGATCGATCAAATTCTTAACGACAATTAATCAATCATCGATCAATGGTTATCATCCCGACCTACCGCCCACTCAAGGACCCTTATTTGTTCCTGAACAGTTTGAAAAACACCACCATTAACAGGAAACAGAAGGAAAAAAATAGACTACATTGTCAACAGGATTCATTTACAGTCCTTTTTTGAATCCACAAGTGCTGTAACTCCTCATTTTATTGATTGTGCTCCTTATTCTGCTTCAATATAAGGATTCTTTTCTTTTTGGGTGACATAAAGCTTGTCAGTTTGGATTGACATCGTTCAGTATTTCCAGCCTGGTAGTAATATTCAGTCTTTGTTTCTGACTGCTGATGATTAAATTAAATATGTATAATGGTCTAGTGAGAGTTTTTAATTATCACTTTGATACACTGCTGAAGACAGTCTGAATATAGCTCTGGCTTTGTGACAGGAAGTGTAAATTTTAGCTAGACTGAGTAATCCATTTTAATTTCACTCATTTGGCCTCTGAATTCTGTTTGATAGACTGGCACAGATACCAAGCGGCTATTTACACTGCAGTCAGAAAATATTAGGACAGTGGAAAGGTTTTCGATTATTTGGGGTGTTTACCTTCATATTGGGATATAAGGCATCTATTTGTATGCATAATTGTTCAGTTTTAGGTCAGTGCAGCAGGACAACGATCGTAAAGGCAACAAAGGTTTTTATAGGCAAATGCTTGACTGACTAAGTCAGATATATGGCCACAATAAAATTAACAACCAGACTGAAGACCAAAATGCTCCCTGAAACAAACAAGAAGTGAAAATGGCCTCAGTGCAGTACTGGCAGAGTATCACTAGGGTAGATAACAAATGTCTAATGATGACTGTTGGTTGTAGACTTTGTTTCAGTGACCACAAAATAACCGTTGCAGCTCCCCCCCCCCCCCCCCCCGCTCATAAAAAGATGCAAGAAGATGGACACATGCTAAAGTGTGATGTTTATTTTTACTGGGTTTGCCATGAGCTGGCTCACTCAAAGGTTTTCACACTTTATTTTAAGTGCTTTTAATCTGTTCACATTGCCATTTTCTTTAGAGCGCAGTTTCACAACAGCATTTAAAAAGAAGCCTCAAATTGTACTCTGGCCTTTTTTTTTTAAAGGTCCTGTGTGTACAATTTATGGGGATTTATCGACAGAATGAGGCAGAAATGGAATATAAAAGGGCTGCAACTTACAATTGTTTTAATGACTGATTAATCTGCAGGCAATTTTCACAATATATCATTTAGTCTATGAAATGATGAAATGATGAAAAATCATCATGTCATGATTTCCCAGAGCCCAAAGTGACATCTTCAAATGTTGTTCAACCAAGAGTCCAGAACCCAAAGACTCGTCATTTACTATCATAAACAAAGAAAAGCAGCAAAACTTTACCTTTAAGAGGCTAAAACCAGCATATGTTTGATATTTTTGCTTGAAAAATAATGATTAATCAATTATCAAAATGGTTTCAATTAATTTTCTTTTGTTCGATTAGTTCAATCAACTAATCATTCTAGAATGATTAGAATATAATATCTAGAATATGATGGGCCGGTTCATGTAGTGGGGAGTGCTGGGATTGAAAAAAAACACTGCTCATTGGTTTGACATTATGATTGACATTAGCAAGTAAGCTAACTTAATGCTATGTTAACGGAGGATTACTACACTACTAATAACAAGTTTTCAGTGCGTAAGGTGATAAAAGCACAATGCTCAACAGCAACATCCAGTCTTTGACTGCTCTGCTCCCTAAAATGGTCTTTCCTGTCTCTGTTGAGATATTTTATGTCTGACACTGACAGAATAAGCACCTTTAGTCTAGGCGCTGGGTTGCTGGCACCCAGAAAAAAAACACCATGTGGACACAGGCCCTAAGTTTTCATTAGTGTATAATCACCTGACAATAAAAGTTCTTATTCTCTAGTTTCCTTAAAATGAGCTGTTTATATCTACAGATATAAACACTCACTGCCATATTATTTCATTTTTGTCTAATCTGATACAAAGTACAGCTTGTTAAATCTTACTAGTGTACTGTAAAGCTTTAAATACCCCTTTATGTCAGCTGCGGACTGGGAAGTTGATTGGTTAGCTCTAGTGAGTCAGCCCGAGGCTAACCTTGATCTGATAAATAGTGGTTATATAGTGCTGAGCAGCTACAGCAGTGGGCCACTGTTGCTCTTCATCCGCTACCTCCAGTCATACCCTCGGTGCAGCTGCCATTACCATTCTACCTCCACACTGATCCATCTTAGAGCAGCTGGCACTGTAAAAAAAAAAGAAAAAAAAAAAGGATGTCTGAACCACTTTCTCATTGCTCACGGGACAAATCTTGCTCTTACTTTCTGTCTTAGTCATTTTCTCAATTTATGAACCCACATCTCTCTGTTCTCTCTCTTATTTTAGACTGTGATATGACAGTCTGTCCGAGATAGATAGATAAATAGATGAGGAGTTTAAAGCAGAACTGACTGACATCTGCTGTCAGTCCCCATCTGTGTATCCAAATCTTCGCTGATCTGCAGAGTTCTCTGATCTAATGTGAGTGACAACCCATCAGTGCCCCCTCCATTCCTCCGCTCCCCCTGTTTTCTGATTCGTCCTCTCATGACGAATGGCTCCTGACAGAGGTGGACAGGCCAAGGTGTGAAAAACTATACTGCCACTGCCGAGGAAGCACACCTTGCAATCCCGAGGTGGGTCTCCCTAGGAGCTGATGTCTATGTTCTCCACCGGATAACACAGTCTTCCCTGAAGTCCTGTGACACAGAAGGTCAGTGAACTGTGAAATCTGAAGGCTGACATTGACTTGACATGTAACCATAAAAGCCACTCCACTCGAAACGCACTAATACTCAGTTGTAAACACGCATGCAAACATGCACCACTAGACATACACTCTTAGAAATAAAGGTGCGAACCAGAAAGGGTTCTTCGGCTCGTCACCGTTCTAGAGTTTTATCTAGAACCTCCCACGGGATCCACTGAAAAACCTTTTTATATTTCAAGGGGTTTATCTAGAACACAAACAGGGAATTCTACCAAGAACAAATTTGTATTCCAAGGGTTTTACCAAGAATCCTTTTATATTCTCAGGGTTCTATCGAGAACTCGCCCCTCAAAAAGAAGAACCTTTTTTGAATCCTTATTTCTAAGAGTCATAGTCATACACTCAAGCATTCTCACAAGCACGTAGGGCACTCCAGTGTGAGTGGCCTCTTGAAGTGGCACTGGTCTTTTTTTCACCAAGACATTATTGCCCCTGCGTTTACTGTATGGCCATGCCTTAGGCTTCATTGCTGCTGGGTCTAGTCCCCAGTCCTCATTTGGCCTTATTTGGTGGCGTAATCTGGAGGACAGGGGTCAGTCTCTGTCACTGTGTGGCAGTGCGACTGTGTCCTGTGGATCCTCCCTGACTGAGCATAACGAGATTCCAGACCGGATGCGGCTAATCGTCTTACCCTGGCAGACAGATGATATGAGAGTTTTATACCTGCTGAGAGGTGGACTAACCATTCTCTACCATGCTTGACTTCAACAGCTGACTCTGTGTGTGACAGAGCATGAAAGGAGATTTCATACCTGTAAAGGTTAAATAACCGAGTCCGAAATCTAACCTCAAGAGTTCGACCCCTGCGTGCATGTGAATTGTGCGATTTTGTCTGTTTCTGTGCACACCTTCATGTCTTTGTCTTCATCTCTGTATCTCTGCATGTGTGTTGTGGGGGGGGGGGGCTGGCGCTGACAGTCTGCCAAGGGGAGGAAGAGTGTGTGAAGGAGAACGACTGGGCAGCCTGGCTGTTCTGCTCTGTTTCACCATAACTGCGTTGTCAGATTTGAGGATGGGCGCTGATTCGAGTTACCACGGGAGCCTGACTGGGTGTCGACTGAGGGCTCTCATCCATATTAATTGTCATATTATCATAACACATCGTCGCCCTCAAAGACAGCGCATGGGAAGATCTCCACCCTATGCCTTTGAAGACAATGATGTTTTTGTTTTTGGTTTGCATTTACTGACATGTTGCTTATAGGGAAGTAATTATACCAAAAAAATCAAGGTACAATAATACCACAATTAAAATTTCATAATATATTCATCATGACATTAAAAAACAAAGAAAATGATATACAGTGTGTACAGGTTGTTTTTGTTCATATAAAATAATTTTTTCCTTTTAACTTAAAGTTTCCATGAAACAACTAGTGGAGTGTTTATTGTGTATGCTTTTCCTGTAAAACTACAGTCATACGTATATAAATGCTGCATTGGCCTTTGGATCAATATTGGACAGGACAAGACAGACCTGTGAACAAATACATTTAAATGTGTTTTTTCCAAGGGTGAAAGTGAGTTATTACAAATACTCAAGTCACTGTAATTAAATAGTTTTTTGGGTACTTTCCTTTACTCGTACTTAAGTACGCATTTCGCTCCTGGATTTTTTAGGATTTTTTGGGGGAGGGGTGTTTCTGTCTAAAATGCCTATTTTCATGGCATTTCATTTCTTTGCAATGAAATTGCGGGTAAAAGTGGAAATTGCAACAAAAAAGTTGCCTTTTTTTTGTGTATTTCAAAAATCAAGTGTTCAGTAACCAAAAAGGTTCAGGATTAGAAACATTCTAACAACATATGCTTTATTTGTGCACTTGGGTGGTATTCTTCAAAGAAACAAAATCATTTTGGAGATCAAACTCAGTAAAGCCGACAATAAAAAAAAATTATAAAATAGAAAAGTGCACAGAGTGTTGTTGTTAATAACAAAGACAAACCTTGTGTTCTTTTCATGACCTGTGACAAAATAAAGAAACAAAAACACAAAAAGCTCACTGAGACTGACGCGTATGACGTGGGAAGCCTCTGGAGCTCGTGAGAAGCCAAAATGATTGATCAGATTTGCAGAAAATGTTGTGCGGATTGGATGAGTTTGCATGAATCATCAAAATTGCAGCTTCCTGGAGGAACTGATTAAACATCAGTCATCGTCAAAAAGTAGCTAATACTCTGAGTAGTTGTTGAGAAAAATACTTTGTGCTTTTACTGAGGTATTTTCTAACACCAGTACTTTTACATGTAATTGAGTCATATTAAAGTGATGTAACAGTACTTGTACTTGAGTACAGATTTTCAGTACTCTTTCCACCACTGTTTGTTTCTGCATTATAAAAAAACACTATAATGTTCATTTCTCCATAAGATATGATCCAGTTTCACCCAAATCAGTGAACAAATTTATAAAGTTGTGCTTTTGTGCAGTGAGACCAGTTCCCCAGAAACATTCTAGTCCAGTCCTTTGAACCAGTGTATTCTCCTTTTATGGTCTTCTCCATCATAAGCAGGAAAGCATTTCATTGGATGCAAATTAAGTGTACACCCTATGAGTCAGCAACAGTTTTTAATCAGTTTCCAGAAACAGACAATTAGAAATACTATTAGAAATATCACAGAATAACTACAAACAACTTTTTTGTCAGTGTCGGGGCGGATACTGCAATATAAGTGAGGTATAGCACAACACATATGTCATAAAAACACATAAACATTCATTCTGACTTCATGGGAACTTTAAAGTGCCTCTGCTTTCCTTCTTTTATAAAATAAAATATAGCCAACCATGACCAACGCAGGTGCAAAAGATTGGCATGAATTAAATTTGTCAACGAAGTCAGTCCCTTTATAAAACAACATGAAAATAATAAAATAAAATAACTGATCATGTAATATTATGGTAGATCATCACAGTGCGGTACAGTATCAAGATGTTTTTTATATTGCGATATTGTAATATTTAGTATATACTGTAGTTATATCCTAAGCTGCTTGTGCTGTTAGACAGTAGCATTGTGTCTTTTCCTGTAATTTCTTTGCTGTTTTGTCCTCATTTACGTTTACAGGTATGACAGAGTGAAGTGGGCAGACTGTGGCCGCCATGGCAACCACGTTTTTCTGTGTGTGTCAGTCGAGTTTATCCTGTGTGGTAACGATATGTAAGATAAAAGTCATGCATTAAAAATAAAGTGTCGCATGACAGTGAGTGTGACAGGCTAGACATGCACGTAGACTTCCTTTCTCAGTCTCTCTTTCTGTCATTGCTCTCACATCCAGACCACACACACACAGGCAAACACACACCTTTAACTAAATGTTCGTACTATGTGGCGACCGACAGACTCCTTGGTGTCTCATTTAAGAGCTGAAGTGTTGAGAATCTGAGGTGAAGTGCACACAATAACACGTACAGTATACCTCAGGTTCATGGATTGCTGCACAACCCCACTTCTCTTCCTCAGCTCAATCAGAGGATACTCGTCGGCACATCAGGGCTTATGTGAATAAATAACCAGATTAGCATCACATTTTTAAAACGGGGAGTGAGTGACACGAGGACGGATCGCGTGAGCAGAGGTCCTTGGGTGCAGCGGGCCTGGTTTTCCAACATTCATGGGATTTATGAAACCTTCCCAGGCCATGTCCAGTGTTAACCAGATGCTTAAAGTTTAATATCATGTGTGAATTAGCAATGTGAATCTCAAGATGTGATATGAAACTTTAAGTTGACGTCTGAAAAAAATAACTCTTTCTGAGGATATGCCGTGCCAGGGTGCACTGTAGTGTTCGCTGTTAATACATATACATTAGTTCACATTAAAGCCTATTTTGTGCATTAAAGCTGCATGGAATTGCTCATGCAAACCTGCACAAGAAACTGCACTTATTACAAGCAGAAGTGGCAAAAACACACACATTCTTTACTCAAGTAGGAGTATAGGTGCTTGCGTGAAAAAGACTGAAAAGTAGAAGTACAAACTCAACACATCTTGTCAAGTAAAAGTGAAAAAGTACAGGCTCTGAAATCTACTCCAAGTATAAAAGTAAAAAGTCGCCCTCTGAAGGACATTTCTTATTACATCTTTATTGTCGTTTTTGTCTTGCAATGTCCTTTACATCTTTGTCTTGTTACGTCTTTTATGTCATTTTTCGTCTTGTTACGCGTCTATTATTTTCATCTTGTTAGGTCTTTTAAGTTCTTTTAGTCTTGATATGTCTTTCACGTCATTTTTGTCTTGTTAAGTCATTTACATTCTTGCTTTGTTATGTCCAACACGAAGTTTCTGTCTTCTTACATCTCTTAGGTCATTTTTGCATTGTTACATCCTTTATGTCATTTTCGTCTTGTTACAGTTTTTACATTGTTTATGTCTTGCTACATTTTTTTTTACGTCATTTCTGTCTTGTTACATCCTAAATGTCATTTTCGGCTTGTTACTTTTAGGTTGTAATGGTCTTGTTACGTCTGTCATGCGTGATATGCACTGATAGATACTCCACATAATCGTCTTTTCCATGTGTTATTGTCCGATCCATTTGTCTACTTCCAATAATGCTACTTAAGTACAGTAACAAAGTATTTGTGCTTTGTCACTTCCCACCTCTGATTATAAGCTATATGTTTAGGGACGTGTTTTGTATAACTCATTCATTGCATTCAAGTTTCATGTTATCAATGCGCCATATTGTTGGCTTAACTTTCTGTTTTGTCAGTTACAGTTATATTTCTCTCTGTCACATTTTATTTGGCCCGCTTGCTATACAAGGAATCTACATGACTTCAGTTCCTCCTTCGCACAAGATGGGTATTATGCAGCAGGAGGCAGCAGGTCCTTCTGTCGCTGAACAGATCTAGTGTGTGTGTGTATGTATGAGGTGACATTTCATTGAGGGTTGTGGTGTATGTAAAACAGAAAGTGTGAAAGAGATAGAAGCATGAGGCTTGCTCTGTATTCGAGCCTGTGTGTGCAGCTCACTCTTGTGAGAAACTCATTTGCTTCTCTAGCTGCAAACACTTGTCTTGTAATATTCTAATTGGTGCAGGATGAGACTTCTGCTGGTGTTGCCTCAATATGTGCAATATGTGGCTGTCCGGCCTCCATGTGTCACTGAGTTACTATTGTGTTGAGCGGGCTACGGTGCAGTCTGCTGGTCTACACCTCCCGTCGTCCCCCCAAAAGGAGTTGGAGGAGGCAGATGGGGAGGCCACCGCGGTGCTTTAACTGCAGGTTGCATTTGTGGTGCTGTGTGCACACATGCATGCAATTAATGCATCGGCTTAATTACAAAACAGTGTGAAAATTCAAAAAAGTGAGACTTCTTTTCTTTGCAGATGAATACTGAAGGTGGTAGAGTCCTTACAAATGACTGTTTTGGTTGGGGTTTTTTGTGTTTTTTTTTTTTTTTTACAATAATAGCCACCAGAAGCCTTTTCTTTTTGTTTTTTCCTGATACTCACAGTTGCAGCCAGACACTGCCTGACCAGGAAGGCTCTCCTACTTTTGCTGTGGTGTAGGGGGCTGTTTTTCACTTTCTTTTTTCAGAGGGCAAGCGGGGGAGTTTGCAGCTGCCACTCGAATGCACATATGGGCAGAGTGGTGGTGAGATGGGGGGTGGGGGGCTGGGAGGCAGAGAGCACATGGCCCCCTCAGTCACACTTTTAGAGAGGGATGGTGGTAGAAAATGGGCAGCTCGCTCCATGCACTGCTTTTCAATGTATGACAGCTTCTCAAAGAGAACCTCGAGAAAAAGTGACTGGGTAATGTGACAAACACCACATTTGACTACTTTGACAATCAACACTGGTACTATTGCACTGTCCTCATTATTTATCTCATATTTACTGACATAACAGCATCAGCATTGTCTTCTGAATGTCGTTCTCATTGTTTCTTCTGATAAAAACAGCTTAGCACGTCACTAGCGAGCTCTGTTGCACCAAAGTACAGTGTTAAATATTGGGTGAAACATGTGGTCACACGTTTTTCTTGCTGAGATAAATGTTAACACTCTTTTAGACATACAGAAGCTGCAGCAAAGAAATCATTTCTCTCTCTCTCTCTCTTTCACAGACTCATATATATATATATATATATATATATATATATATATACACATATATATAGTCACATCTTCAACATTATCTATCAAATGTAGCTAGTCAGCTAACAGTTACTGTAGATTAGCTGGCTATTTAGCTAAAGTTTTGCTGCATAGCACAACAATAGACAACTAGCAAGCTAATGACTGATGCAGATGAGCCACCCAGTTAGCTTGTGTTTTACTAACATTAGCTAACTTGATGTGACTATATCACTTTTGCAACTACTTCAAACCATCTTCAAAAATTGGTTTTCTTTTTAACATAGACAAGCCTGGCACATAGCATGTCTAAATACAGGAAATAGGAAAGGAGAAAATTGACAGAGGTTCCAAAACAGACAGGGTCCATTCCTGGATGTCTATGGGCTCACCAATTGAACCACGATAGCCTAATATTTTTGTTTTATATAACGTCAGACTACAATACACATAAAAGGCATTCATTAGTTTCAGACTGTGGAGAAGTGGGAATAACAATCACAAACTTGGTCAGATCCCACAAGTGAGCAACCGCTTTTTTGACCTCACAAACTTAGTTAAACAAGCCCACACACACACTCACACATACACAGTTACCAACATTTGGACGGTTCAGTTTTTTTCTAAATTTGTTTTCCAGATATGTGAATTCTTTTCAGAGAGCTGGATTAGAGAATAATATAATTACATTTGTCCCCACTTCCACCCTCAACCACATTTTTAGCTTTTTGATGTTTGCGAGTTGGAAGAGGATAAAGGGACAGCACAAGTCCTCTGCTATTCATTGATTATTTTATTGTTTCACATGCTGTATGTCACCGAAGTTGTTTGTAAATGCAGTAGCATGCTACTGCTTCACTAAATAGACTAATGCTACATGTTAGAGACTATGTAAATTCAGGAACAACTGAAATGACTGGTGTAAATGCCCAGCACATGTGATGCCTGAATCTTAATTTTGCGTGCCCTGTCATAGCTATTGTTTGAAAAGCTGCTTGTCCAGATGGGCTCTGGTGGGAATTAAGAGCACTCAAGCACAAGTAGAACGACAACTGATACTCCACAGACAGACTACTATTACAACTAATGGACTGCATCAATAAGACGAAGCTACATTCAGCTTGAGGTTTAAAAAAAAAAGATTTTACAGATTCAAGTTAATAAGCCTAATTCACTTGGCACCCATTCAGATATATAACGCTCACAACTTCCCATTTTATATGACAAGCCAATTTCACTTGTTCTGCAGGATTAATATTTGCTGATAAAAGGCCCCTGAATATAAAAGGGGGGAAAGTGAAGGATGAAGACCTTCCACTATATGAAAATGCACTGTGTGGCTCAGCGCCCATGTTTGAGGTTGATGATCAGATGATATCACCCTGGCACCAATGGTCTGGGCGGTTCCTTTTCCCGTCTGGGGTTGCCATGAGAGATGGACAGCAGCTCCCCGAGGGCCAATGAAAGGGGTTGTCATTAGAGGCACTTCCTGTAAAAAGTTACTTACAAATATCAGACTCATAAAACACATAAGTGTGTGTGTGCACATGTGTGAGAGAGAAAGACATAAAAGCATGGTCTTATTCAGCAAATAACCACTTGAGACCTTGCACAATCATGTTTGTACCAATCCATATCATGGGTTAATCCTGACACTAATTAGTATGATTATGAACATACAACATGCACAGTAAAGTGTAAAAACCCACACTGTAAAAATAAACTATTTGCTTTAACTTAAAAAAAAAAAAGTTAGTGTCTTAAAGTTAAAATTTTAAGTTGAATTTGAAAAGACAAGCTGAGGTAATTTTGTAATTATTCAAAACAAATAAATTTTATAGTAAGGAAAAACAACTCTTTATTTAAGATTTACTATTCATTAACTTTTAATTAACTAATTCAGGGCTAACGTACATCATGATTCTCATTGTTTTCTTCAAACTAGAGTTGATTAGTAATTTTTGGGCCTCAGGCAAACACGAGCATGGGGACCTCCTCATCCTTTGTTCTTGCCCCATGTTTTTTTTTAGCCCAAACCTTGAATAATCATAATTATATAATTGGATATTATTCTAATAATTTATGGTGGAGTGCTGAGGATGAATTGAGAAGTTTCACAGCCTTAGCAAAGAAGCTGCTCCGTTGTCTGGTGGTACAGTATGTGGATACTTCTGTATCTCTTGCCAGATGGCAGCATGTTAAAGGCTGTTGCTGGGTTGGGTATTGTCTTTAAGTATCACTTCCTTCTTTTGTCAGCACTGGTGGGGTAGCTTTGCTTCATTTTTCAACAGACTTGAAGCTCAGGCAGGCTGCAGGAACACTGCAGGAGTGCAAGATGAGCACATTGTAATTAAAACAGGCAGGCACATTGTAACATTGTAATTTTGCAATAACAAGCGACAAGTCCTACGCTGATATATTATCATGAATATGTTAAAGATTTCTCCTTTAAGTTAATAGAAAAGATTAGCTGTTTCTACTAAATTCCTGTATGACTTTTTTTACAGTATGCTGTATATTGATGTATATGCAAGAAATTCATCATTTATCAAAATTCAACATCCATGACTGTGACCTCAATAAGCATTAGTCAGATTTTATCACATCACTAAATCAGGAAGGGTATTGCCTGAGTCTTTTATTATCCACAGCTACTGTGTATTGGTTTGCTGCATCAGGTGATGAGTCACAGCCCAAATGAGGTTATCCCATCCATCCGGACATGCAGGCTGACACCAGAAGCCACTCACTGCCCAGCCTATTTGAGCAACAGCTGAGACATCACACACCCCACTAACTGTCCACTGAATGCATGACATCATCTCCACTCTTGTGTTTTATATGCATCAGTAAGGGATTCATTTCTGTCCGGGCTAAATTAAGACTGCTGCTGTGCTCTTTTCTCTCCTCTGTGAGAGATTTTCTGTTACTCCTGTTTGCTGTTTTTTTTTCTACTCTTGCCTCCATCTCTTTTTTTGATGAATCTTCTTCCTACTTCTTCTTCTTCAATAAAATCTTTTCCTGCTCTGCTCTGTCATCTTTCTCTCCTTCTGTCCCTGTGTGTCCCTTCCTTCCTCCCTCCCTGCCTCACCTCCCTTCAGCCCCCCAGGCCGTGGCGACATGTGCGTTGCAATCTGCAGCCCCAGCGCTCTGCTGTCTCCCCAGGCCTCCCCATCACCCTCTACCCTCCCCTTGTGCTTTTAGGCCCCTCTGTTTAATTCATGAGCTTCCTGTGGCTCCTGTCATGTCTCATCTGGGCCACAGGAAGGCACAGTGTAAATAATGGAGCATCCCCAAAGACATGTTCAATGCTGACTGTCACAGCAGCGCACCATGTGCTCCCATGGAGAGGACAGGACAACAGTCTGTGTTTCTGTGCCTCTCTAATGCATATGTCATGCTCATAACATTATTTCTACACATATGGTGAACATAAAGTGTACTTACAGAAGGGCTGTTGGCATGCGCAAGCACACACAGTGTTGATGCTCTACATTTCACTTCTCAGATATTTTGTACTTTGCAGAATATAAATAAATACATATATAAACAAATGGAAATGTAAAGAAATCTGTGTTATCGTCTTCAGCCTCATGCACAGTTTTCAAAACTTCCTGATAAACATTTCTTACTTCTAATTACAGCCTGACCAATTCTAGAATTCCAGTATAGATGCAACGAAACCGTAAATGTTCACTGGTGTTTTTAATAACTTTAATAACTCCAAATAACCAAAAAAGAAAGAAAGAAGAAAGAAAGAAAAGAAAATTAACAATGTCAATCAAGAAAAAGAGTAAAAATGGCTGCCTATCAAACTAAAAGACAATCTAACAACAAAACCCAATTTGTATTAATATTGGACTGATAATATTGGCCGACCAAAAATATCAGCCAGCCTATGTATATCTGTCTGGTTCTACTTCTAATTGTACATATTACTCTGATAACACTTTTTTTATGAAGGTCATGTCTGTAATGCATTATAAACACATTCATAAGACATTATAATGAATTTCTAAGGCTTTATAAAACTCTTGATAAGTGTTTATAATCATGCACGACATCCTATAGTGAGGTTTATGAAGTATAAGCCTTACACCTCCGTGCCAAAGTGACAACAGTGTTTGAAAGAAGAATCTGAGTTCTGGGTTACACAGCTCATTATAACTACCATAACTTTAGATACATGCTCTAATAAACAAGTATCAAAATCAGGCCCACAGGCCAAATCTGGCCTCATTGTATGCAGCACTTGTGAGAGCTTTCAAAGAATATATGATTTGTGTAAAACAATGCTTTGTTACAGAAGTCCAAAAAAAAGTCCAAAAAACCACATGTCCCAGAACGCATCCTGATTTTGTTATCCAAACTGAACTGAAGACAAATAGTCGCTAGATATCAGTACGTTCAATAGCATCATTTCCAGCAGTGGCACTCTATCAAAGTGGTTGTAGCCAGTAACATTAATAGTTGAAACCAAGCAAAATGCTGTCATTTCATTTTTAAGCAGATATACATCTTGGATTTGCTTGTAGGCTGCACAACCTGAAACAATCTTCATTGTTATTTCTACTACTTGTTGTGTATGAATGTCTGCTTGCCATTATTTTTCCTAGACTTCTTCTTCCAGAGATAGCTACTAAAACGAATAATAATCAAATGCAGAGACAATTATGTAATATGATTTTTTTTTAAACTTTTTTAATTGTCTTACAATTGTCTAAGTTTCTTTCTTAGCTCCTGGAATGGAACGTCTTATAAACACCAAATCATGACTTTGTGAGTTTTAAGTTAAGTGACAGCACTGTATAAGGTTATTAGGCGGTTGTTACCATAACTTTTTATGCAGTCACACAACACTTGCTTTATTTCAATAGGCTATATGATCTCAGATACTATAACCCCTCATAAAAACAAGCTGAAGCTCATTTATTGAACAAGCATAATATTCTCCCACTGCTAGAATCTTTAGCATTGACCACCTCTGGGCGTTTTATTGGCATTATGACAGCAGAGGGGGATTCAAAGCAACATCCCATCAGCAATCTTCTGTGGAATCCTCCCTTAAACCCCATAACAGGATGCTCGGATCAATAATGTTGTGAGACAAAATGAGAAATCAGGGCAGCCGTGAGGAGGCAAGGCTCTCACTTAATTCTCACAGGGCTGTCTTTAGAAGCAAAGTCTTTAAAATGATCTGCTTGTTAAGCATAGCTGAGCAATTCCTCAAACATAACAAAGATCCTTTAGTCCTACTCAAATATCTACCTTTAGGATATTTGTTCTGTGTAGATCAATAAAGAATGGATCAGGGCAGGGGAATGAGTTTGGATTTGATAGTAAAGCTCCAGGAGCCAAATATAGTGTCTTTGTAATTTGCCTTCTCTTCTTTGCAACATTATCACTCATCCAACAGGATTTCCCCATTATCAATTTCAGACATGTTCATTGCTTACAACTAATTGAGCAAACAAGCTAGTAATGTGGGGAGGCTCAATGCTGCGATGCAGATGGAAACTGAGTCAGCTGTGGAATAAAAATAAACTGAATCTGCCTTGAATCCAAGCTGACAGACAATTTTTTTTCTCCCTTTGCAATGGAGCAAACTACAAACCTTTTACAACCACTTTTCATATCTGCAGGGGCTGAGTGTTTCATACTTGAAAGACACACTTGGAAAGATGTGTGTGTGCAAATTTACAGCAAGCTTTGGTCATATTTACCCAGTGAAGCAGTTATTTTTACCACCTCGCTTATGCAAATGAGTGAGTGGTTGCACTTTATTTTACAGTGCTAATAAGATGTAGCAAGCTTTGTATTAGATTAGACAAAATCCAGAAATAACATGCTCTTTATTAAATAGTATAAGACCCTTATTTGGACTTTCTAAGAGGGACATTAGGGACACATTACAACAGAACTGGACTGTAAACTACAGTGAAACCACATATCTGCTCTTTAGCCGGTCCCATACAATTGGAATAGTAGCCAAGCCCGTTGCCTACTTCTTTGATCACATCATATAATCACATTATCTGCCTACAGTATTACAGTAAGTCTGTGCTGTCACCTATGGACAAAATATTCCTGCACCACTATAATCTTGGCCTTTTCTTTGTAGTTCCTGTTCACATATTGTTTTTAAATGGGGAAGTGGCAGATATGTAAGTTCACTTTAGTTTACAGTACAGTTCTGTTGTAATGTGTCCGTAATTACCCTCATAAAGGGTCTAATACTGTAAAATAAAGAACATATTATTCAGTTTGACCCAATGACTTGTAACAACAGCTTCCCTGCAGTGCTGAAGTGAGTACATATCAGACTTAAGTGGCATGTGTGAATGTGTTCCCATATGTGTCAGGTAGGGAGAGAGAGAGAGACAGTGAGGCAGGGATCTAAATGCCGCAGCAGTTGATCACGCCAGCATGCAGAAGAAATCTCTTGGGGGCAACAACCTGGCAACACACCGTGTCTTTATTGATCTGTGCTATGTTCAGCAAATCCGCTACTTAGGCCAGGCATGTTTTACAATCACCTGTGTAACCCCCCCACTGTTCAACACTGAGGTGTATGTTGTTTAATTCTGCTTGATCTGGCTCCCCGAGGCTGTTGATGCAGCCCGTTCCATATGTACATAGTGGTGTGTGTGTGTGTGTGTGTGTGTGTGTGTGTGTGTGTGTGTGTGTGTGTGTGTGTGTGTGTGTGTGTAAACATACACTCATTCTTCAGTATAGCACCTATGACATAAAGTTTGTTCTAGTTCATTACTTTTCTTCTCATCTGATATTTCTCATGATACACATTTTTTTAAAATCCAAAATAAATTCTAGTTTACTAATGTTGAACATGAAGGGCTATTGTCTATCATTTAAAAAATGATTATACCAACATCCCTGAATGATACCAATACCAAAAGAGAACATAATTTGTTACCTTTTTTTCCCCACTTCTTTGGACACCCATCATGTTAATGGAAGTATTCCTGAAATAATCCTCCTACAATCTAGGTTTAAAAAGAAATAAAAATCAGACATTATATGTGTGTATAGCCATACTTTTGACATTTTGGTGACATCTTGGCATTTTGAACTGCCAACACTGTCAAATACACCAGACTCAATTTCACCACACCACAGACGTATGGGTTGTAGCTGCTGTGGCGGTGGGCCAATCCCACGTCGCATCAAATCAAAGAACGCTTGCATTGACTGGCTGCAAGCAAAACCACACAAGTAGTAATTTTTTTCTGGATATAAAACGGATTGAATGCAGGTTTCATTTGACAGCAGACTTTTCAATACTACTTGTTGCTGGGTTATTTTGTTTGATACCTTGATGTTACTGAGTACCAATACCTAGCCCTAATAGATGGGTAACCTGATCAGCATGCTGCCTCTCATTCAAATGTGAGTGTAGATAACTGACAGATGGATCGACACTAAAGGCAAATACACTTAACCGAAATCATTAAACCCATTGGGGTCCTGCGTACCCCTGGCCTTTGTTAATGTAACAGCTCAAACAACATACCTAATTTGCTCTATGACCTTGATTCTTCATTACTCTTTTGATATTAAACAAGTGTGTGAAATTTATTATGATTTACTGACAGAACATGCCAGAAATGTGATATAATATTAACAATGTTTTATTTAATGTATAGTCCCCTGAAAATAAGGATAATTTTGCTTTCGCTGCATAACATTGTACTGTCGTGTCTTTATAGTAGCCCAGGATGGACAAACCAAAGACTGTCTCTAAATATGTTTTGTGGCCAGCGTTGTTTCTCCTACTTGCTTGAAAGGGGAGGGTGATGCGAGGTGTTTGCAATCTCCACACTGAACACCACTTAATCCAACACACTGGTAAGGAGAATAGCTTAAAACATGATTTTGAACTGAATGTTTTGGAAATCTGCTGATGACGCATTCTGTTAGGGGTCTCAGAGCTGCAAAATGTCATTAAATAGAGTGGATTTTCATGTGCTCTAATCTATGACTTTTTATGTGCTCAGCAACTAAAAATAAGTCTGTTTGCATTTCAGTTATTGGAGTTTTATAACAGTTTGTTCATACACTAAGAGGTCTAAGAAGAGTTGGATCTGCAAAAGAAAACGTACTGAAATTTCTTAACATATAAAAACATGAAAAAAGATATAAATTGCTTCTGCAATGATTATTGTTATTCTTACACATACAGCAATGGACTCCAAGCAACAAAGCGAATGTCAACAAAACACAGGGTTTACAAGCATGGCAACAACCAGTGACTTTGAATGCAATGTATGTAGGTAAAGTAGAATAAAATAACCATATTCTCCCCTAGCTCATTCCTTGGATTGCTGCCTTATATTTACCAAAGCTGCAGTGGCAGGAAATAGGAGGAGGGCACTGTATGATCAAGAGACCACTGCATGCCAAGAAATGCAGTTTACACAGCTGGTTGTGACATTATGACAGTAGCTGTTAATATACTCACACGCTGACTTTCCAATCTGGCTGCAACATTTTGTTTGATAACTTCAGCTGCAGCGGCCCATATCAAGAACAGAATGGCTATATCCTCATGAAGCTCTTTATATCATTCAGTGGCTCGATAACCAGCAAATTAGCCCTCTGAAAAAAGTACATTCACACATAAATAATGCAAAACAAATTTAGATTATGGGCTAGATTGCATTGTAAATCAGCAGAGTGCTTGGAGGCGAGAGGTGAGCGTCTGCTATCTGTTTGGCATAATCCTCTCCCCGGAATGGATGCCATAAAAAGTGTGTTACTTACAATGTGATGAAGTTGGGTCTCAACAGAGCAGCTCCCATGGGCCGCCTAGAGTAACACTGCAGGAGGCTTTGTTTTGTGTTAAGTGGAGGAGCGATGGTGGATTAGACACCACAGTGAAAAATAAGGGCACTGCAGGTGGGGAAATCTAGGACAAGCCATTAGATGAGGAAGCATATTCATCTTCAGCGCTTAACCCATGTGTTCCAGCAGAAACAGGCTAGAAATATCTTTATTTCATATAAAGTAGCTTCTTCTGCTCCTCTGTTCATGCTTCCATTTGCCTCTCTGACCCAAATAATAGGATATTACTCAGTAGGATGGACACACAAATGTA
The DNA here is from genome assembly GCA_027495735.1 of Lutjanus campechanus. Taxonomy (NCBI): domain Eukaryota; kingdom Metazoa; phylum Chordata; class Actinopteri; order Lutjaniformes; family Lutjanidae; genus Lutjanus; species Lutjanus campechanus. Next base: position 9,517 of record JAJHUR010137552.1, on the reverse strand, counting down.
TACCTCTGGGGCTGAAACTTTTTTATCTTAAGTCTTAAGATAGAAAGAGTCTGAGATATGATCCCAATTATGTATTACAGGGAAAAGAGAAAATCCTAACTGACATTAAGAATCCTGTCTTATCTTACTTTATCATATCTTATCTCAAATTTATTTTTAATATGTGAGGAAGTCAGGATGCTTTGTATAATACACATTTCCCATCTTAAATTAGGATAGGAACATTGAAGTCTGGATATGGAAGTCTTTGTAATATGGCCTAGAACACTCACACATGTGAAATAAAAGGTGCTAATAGTGTCAAATATGAGTGCAAAAACACATTTAAGTGTTGTTTTTTTTATCATCAGAGGCAGGCAGCTGAACTTGCTCTGCACTCACTGTAATGATGCTGATGCTGATGTTTAGACAGATCTCATTTTGACTGGAAAAGACCCGCAGCAAGCAGCTTGTATTTTCACCAGAGGCAATCTTCTCAGGGTTTTTTCTGAAACAAGAGCAGGCATAGTTTTTTTTTTTTTTGCTTGAGGGCAAAACTTGCTCTGCAATTAATTAAGGCGTACTTTATTCTCCGCTTTTACAAGCTAATGTTCTCACCACCCCTCACAAAGACACACACGTACTGTAAACACACACTTTGAACTCCTGAGTTGCTGTGCCTCCTCAGCAAATTTAATCAGAGTGTAGAATTTGTCCCGGCACCCTTGATGTAGGTCTTGTAATGCTGCATATTTAATATACTGAAAATATAATTGTCCTTCTGCTGCACCTTTGGATTAGAGATCAAAAACAAGGGTTCGAGACAATGCAAAGACGTGCTCCTTGTAGACCTAAGAAGTATGTTTTGTGCATGATTGAATAGGCTGGGAGTTCTTGATGTTGCTCTTGGCTCTTTGTCTTCAAAGGGGATGAAGGTTAGCTTCCAGATCAGCAGGTATGGTTTTATCATTACTGGCTAGACAGGAACTATTTTTATCCGTCCTTTCCTTCACTTCCAAAACACTGTAAAAATGCCTCGAGACACTGACTGGCTGCAGCAGTACAGTGAATGAAGCTGTTCATCTTCTTTCACTTTGCAAGACAATGGCAGCTTATGAATTCATAATCCAAGTTTGTGAGAATACACACATACTGTATGTTGTGGTACACAGTGTGAGCTGAGGATGCACTTTTCTCCCAGAGTTGTTTTGCAATTATGCCATCATATACAACCCTAATTCCAAAAAAGTTAAGACATTGTGTAAAACTTCAGCAAGACAATGCCAAGACACATTCTACAAGTGTTACAACAGCATGGTTTCCCCAGTAAAATGTACTAGACTGAACTTCCTGCTTGCAGTCCAAACCTGTCTCCAACTGAAAAGGTGTGGCGCATTATGAAACGGAAAATACAACAACAGAGACCCCGGACTGTTGAGCACCTGCAGTTGTGTAGCAAGCAAGAATGAGAAAGAATTTCACTTTCAAAACTTCGACAATTAGTGTCTTCAATTCCCAAATGCTTACAGAGTGTTGTTAAAACATGAGTAAACATGCTCCTGTCCCAATTTTTTTTTAATATATTGCAAGCATCTAATTCAGAATGAGTGCATATTTGTGCGGCATTCAAGTGAATATAGGTCAAAAAGTTTTTGTAAATCACTGTATTCTGTTTTTGTTTACGTTTTACTCAACAGCCAAGCTTTTTTGGAGTTGGGGTTTTAGATAGATTTGTGAGTTTTTCACTTTAGATTGGAGTGTAAACTGCTAATGAGATTAAATGGAAGTGACAGATGCCCATCTGTCATGAAAGGCCACATGGAGGAGCCCTGAGAGGAGACGACTGCTGTGGCCTTCTGCTCTGCACATGCAAAGAGTCTGTATCTAGATAGTTTTCAGAATCCATTATGAGAAAGTCAGTCCTTTATCTCTGTGCTATGTTTGTCTTGTGACTGGCAAATCCAGACTTGCTAGTCTCGCTCTGTTTTTTTTTTTCTTCAATCTGCTTCTTCATTTTTTCTTTATTTCTTTCTTTCTTT
>JAJHUR010137551.1:1379-56730 GCA_027495735.1 Lutjanus campechanus | reverse complement strand
AAGAGAGAGCGCACACACACATACACACACACACACACACACACACACACACACACACACACTCACACACACAGGCCCAGCCAAACACAAGGACTACATTATGTCAAGGAGGATTACAATGACTCCAACCTGACCCGGCTCCGCAGCTGCTCTGCCTCTGGCGTGAGTGTGCCTGAATTTACTGTTTGAGGTAAAAGACTGTCCACAGTTTAAACAGGTGTGTACTTATGCAGATGTGCAGCTAAAGCATGTGGTTTGCATTAGGCTCCTGCAGTGGAGCCAGAGTGAGCAGGAGTTCGGCCCAACATGGGATTGGCGATCTATTCACTTTCAATTCCCTCAATTCAGGAAGTAGATAATTCCCACAAAGTCCAAAAAAGTACATGAATGAATAAACTACTCAGGAGGGGTGTGGTGAAAAATTAATACAGCATTGTATCACGATATTTTGCATGGCAATATTGCATGGCATGTAAGCAAATAAATCTTTTATTATATGAATTATTAATATTGCAATATAATACTGCATGTAGTACACTAGTAAAATCAATAACTTTGTTAATCCATTAGATGGTGCTGTGTTGTTTTTTTCTTTATGACAGCGAACAGACTGAAAATCTTATTAAATAAGACAGATGTTGACAGACATTTTCCTTCGTGGACATAATATATCGCACTTTATGTTTTTGCAATACTCATCATATTGCAAAATGTTAAACATCGCAATAATATGGTATTATGAGGTCAGTACCCCTGCTACTCAGCGGTACCATATGCAGATTCAAAATCTGACAAAATCTGGAATCGTGAATAAACTTCTTTAATCTCTCTGGTTCAGAAATAATAGGTGTTGTCGGGATTCTTTCTACGGGACTGTATATTTAGGAGCACTTCTCATCAACCAAAGAAAACAGAATAAAATGTACCATGTCCAAGTTTCTACTTTTGTCTGATCACTTTTAAACTTGTTTTATTAGCTCTCTGTTCGCATATGTCCTTCTTATGGCTGTGTATTGGCAAGAATTTGACGATACAATATGTAACAAGATTAGGGCACGGACACTAATAGAGTACTCTATTCATACCTTTTTTTTTTTTTTTTACACAGTGCAGTATTCCACCCTGAAGTTTTCTTCACGCTTCATTAAATGCTTCATCACGTTAGTCATATTCACAGTTTTTTTTTCCTGAAATAATCCCTCTACATTTTATGCATTTATTTTTATCAGACACCACAGGCATGTAATGTAGCCATACTTTAGAATGTTGTAGTAGCAAAGCCATACAAAAAGTCTTTTTTTTTCTCTCTAGACCTGGGTACAAAAAGGATCAAATGTGGGGATCGCTTGACTGGAGTAGTTTAAATGCTACTTAGTGCTGGGTTATTTTGAGTATTGAGTACCAATACCCAGCCCTAATCATGATACAGGTGTTACAGCTCAATATATTGCATAGATTATATCATTATTATTAATTATAGATAATAACACTGCTATCTGGCGGTAATAACACACTCATGAATCTTTGCATGTGTCATAATATCAAGATACGGTGTTTTTGATGCAGCGTGACAAAAGATAATATCACAATACTCAAGAGTATTGATATCTTCCTACACCGTTAGTCCTCATCCTTGAACTTGGTGCTGCACAATGATCTTGGTATGACATCACTATTACTTAAAAGCCATTGCAACATCTTAAGACATCCAAACACAATGATGCAAAACAGAGTCCTGACTAACTCTGCCACATAGTCTGAAGACTGGATGTCACTTCAAAAAGCAGAGATTTTAAATTATCTTCAGGGCTGATTCCATCAGTTTTTTTTGTTATTCTTCACTAATCCCAACAGGCTTACCACTCACTTTGAGTCAGTAGACTGTAAAATAAAAACATCAAGAGCGCAATGATAATTCATTATGGTGACGTGATTATTTCCATTATCACGAGCACATTAACATTTCAAAACCTCCATATGAAGTTGCACAATGAATGAATGAATGAATCCGTGGCTGGGGTGCAGCAACAACACAGGTTAGCCATTTTATTCTGACATTACAAAAGCACCAGAAAGTGAGTTGGCATAAAGGCAAGTAAATTGCACCACCAAAACAAAAGGGAAGTCATGCTTCAAGGAAGCAGGAGGTATTCTCTGTCCCTTGTTGGTTATTCCAGACTTTTTTTTTTTCCAAAGAAAGAATCTTGTTTAAAAAAAACTGCCATGGATTCCAGTGAATGCCAGTGAGAATCAAGCGAGCTATTCATGCTGCCAGTTGATTTAGGCACGCCTCGCTACACACCAATCAGCCCGGCCCCGGCCTCGCCAGCCACTCACTTGTCTGCCATTCCAACACAAGATGGAGACAGTGCCAAAAGTTCCAATTAAAATATCCATTTGTGATGTCTGTGCAGAAAAAAAAGAACAAAAAACAAGCAGGCTTTTTCGATAGCGTAGGAGAAAATACAACAAAAGCTGCCAAAATTCTGTGGACAAGCCACATACTTAAGAGTTTTCTGTCTACACAAACTAAATAAGTATGAAGAGTGTGTATGTAGGCAGAATGTGTGTGCGCGAGAAGGAGACGCAGACAGAGCAGAGCGAGCGTGTGTGTGTGTGTGTGTGTGTGTGTGTGCGCATGGGAGTGGGAGCGTCTTGTTATGGAGGAACAGAGCATGTTGCAGATAAGAGGGCGACGCTGTTCAAAGAAAAAGGCAGGCCGGTAAAGTGCGCGCCGATTCGACATCATCGCCTTACTGTCCCTTAATGAGCCTGGAGAGGAAGTCTGGTGTCCATAGAATCCGCTCCTGTCTCGCTCCAATCACGCTGCCGGGCTTTTTATTCAAATCTCACACACAACTGTCACACAGCCAGTCTGGCCGCGCTGTTTATCTTACTCCAGGAGGATGTTAACAAGACAAATGAATGAATAAATACACAAATAATGCGTTTAGGTAATGTTAATAATGTATGAAATGGAAGCTGCTTTTTGACAGTAGCGCTGCTCTAAGGATTCTTCCCAACTTTGGTGACAGGCTTGTTTATTCTTTTCCCAGCATGCAATTCTCTGCATCTTTCGCAAGCGATGTCTGGCCAATGCTATAGCACGTCTCGCTGATGAGAAAAAGTGGTGTGACACATTAGTTTAGACTTCTCTAACCATGAAAAACAGCCAGGATTGAGCCTTCATCCAAAACCTCTAGTATGATGATCCTCCTTAATCTCATGGAATCCAGGTCTCCTCTTCACCCCATCACACTTTCCTCTTGCTATTACATGACTGATTCCAGTGACGTTTTAACAGGCCGTTCAATTAGAGTACATTTTTCTGAAAGGCTGGATAAATAAATAGCTTGTGCACACCTGCACAGGTATGCGAGAGCAGTCAAATCTCAGCATCACCTGCCTCAAAAGAAGTGTCCCAAACTTCCAGGACTATTAGAAAAAACAAAACAAAAACAAAACAAAAGAAAAAAACAGGAGCGGGGGAAAAATGCTCAAAGAAAACTGACTGGGTAGGAAAATAAGTCTCACATCAAATTCCTTCCCTGGGCCGAGACAAAAGCAGGGCCTGGCACTCAGGCACCGTCGACTACACAGACTTGGAAGACGGAGAAGAAAAAAAAAAAAACAACACACACATCAAAACCGGAGCCAAACAAATCCAAGAAAAGTTCAGATAGGTCTTCAGTGGAACTGCCAAGAGGAACAAAATCAAATAAATTGGGGGGTTAGTCTCGTTCAGGCTGGCCCGACAAACCTGAAAACACTGTTTAGAATATATGAGGAAGGTGACAGAGGACGATGCTAAATGACTCAGAAAGCAGATACCCCGTGTTTACCCTTACAAACTCCAAAGAAAAGCCCCCTCTGCTGTTATAACGCGGGTGGGAACAGAAAAGTGAATTCGAGGCAGCTTAAGTGCTCTCTGGAATCACTCAGCATTCCACTGTCTTCGACGCACACACATCCACAGAGTCAAAATTTGACTGTGACAGTGTATTCATCCATAACTGTAAATTGTTCTTTGGGGAATTTGGCGGGGCTTCATATTCTCTCCCCCTTCTCCTCTCCCTTTCCACAAAGCTGTCTCCATCACTCTCAATCACAAGCTGCTTGTACATATGTATACAACAGGCAGTCGCCATGGCAATTGTGGGATCGCTTAACGCTAAGTCATTACAAAACCAGAAGCCACGTGAGTTATCTGGAGCTTGTAATTAAGTACGTACCAATAACTTGTTTGGTGCATCCTTCACTGTTGAAATCACACAGGAAACTAGTGAAATCAACTAATCTTTTCTCATTAACTTGACTTAAATATACAAGTATGAGTCTTTTGACTTGAAATGATGGGTTGAATGAACGTACTGCACAGAGTTAAATCAACTCACTAAATTATGTTTCCAAATGAAGTTGATCAGCATATTAGCAGACTTCCCAGCGAGTTAAAACTCAGCTGAGACCGTCCATTTTTATAGTTTGAAGATACATATATGGTGGAAACTTGTGTGTTCGTCAGTGTGACTGAAGAATTGTTCATTCAACTTAATGTCTTAACCTTACTGAACATGTTTTCTCAAGTACAACTGAATTAAGATTAAGTTTGACTAGAAAAGTTTATTTGTTTTGAATAATTATAAAAGTTACCTCAACCTGTCTTTTTAAAATTTTAAGGCAGTCTGGACACTAACTTTTTTAAGTTAAAACAAATACAGTGCTGAAACCTCTTTTCTAGGTTGATTCTCTTACTTTTAAAACTTTCAACGGGCAAGTTTTAGCTTACCTGAGTGACCTATTGCAGCCCTACTGTCCGCCTAGAACACTGCGATCACCAGATAAGCTGCTGCTTTCCATCCCTGAGAGTTGTTCAAGGTATAAAAGGTGATCGTGCTTTTTCTGTAGGCGGGTACAAATTGTGGAACTGCCTCCCTCTTCATGTTTTCGAGCTGCCCCCACCATCGAACGCTTCAAACTACACTTGTTTTCTCTGGCTTTCTGTGTCAATACGTGCCTTTATGTTTTCTCAGTTACTTTGTTGTTCTGTTTTTTTACTGTGTAAAGCACTTTGGTCAATTGCAAGATGTTTTTCAACTGTGCTACACTGGATTTAGATAATTTATTGCTTTTTAGCCTCTAGCAATGGTTGGATCATCTTAATTACTAATGTCTTAATTTTGCTGAACACTGCCCTGGTAGTAGGTGAAGAAGTGGCAATCTCAGGCACCTCATGAGTCGATTTGATTCCTATTCAAAGGGCTACGATGCTATTATAATTATAAAACAATTACTGATGCATCCTGATGCATTAAAATGCCAAACCTTAAGTCAAGAGGTGTCGATCAGATTGTATCCATCTACAGTTACTCGGCCATCCTCACCAAAAATAAGGAAGTAGAGTAGTTTAGAACATAAACATGACGCACATGTTTACAGCCATTACCTGGTTCCATCATGCTGAGAAGTGGGTTTTAAATTTCCTATTACTGACTCTTCTGCATCGATCTAAGAATCGATTATTTCCCCCACCTCAACTTGGTAGCTCCCAAGTTATGGTTGTCAGCGTTGATGAAGGGTATAAATATTTAGGCTTCGAGTGTCAAAGAGTGTCAGACGTTTCAGTCCCACTCAGTGATGACAGGAAAAGCCACCCTCTACTACTCTTTCCCTTTGTGAGGTGTATTCAACAACCTACTATATCATGAACCCAGGTCACCAGTTTTTCCTTAAGAGGGGCTGCCATGAGCATCACTTCTGTCCAAGTCCCTGATGTTGCACAGTGACTCAAACAAGACATCCCCTGCACTGCTTACAGACTCAAAGATCAGATGAAAAGCCACCCCTCAGCTTCTCCTCCGCTGTTTTCCACAGTTTTATTCTGGTGGTTGTAGTAAACTGACAGCTTCCTACATATAGAGAAAGCCTGACTTTTCTTTGTTGTGATTGGTCGCCTCAAATACACACACATACACACACATACACACACTCACACACTCACACACAAAGCAGCATGCTCCTCTAAAAAGTTAAACTTTTCTCAACTTCAGAGAGGCTGTCAAGTTTGAACAAGGCACAATATTGCACGCACACCCTCCCTAGTTAGATAGATTCAGCCCCCTCTTTTGAGTTAAATAGAGGACAGGAGGCCTGAGCAATAAAGCAAGTGATCTGTATCATCAACAGACACTTCTTTAATAGCAATAAGAAAACTGTTCACTAGTTTCACTTAAATCTATTAAACACAAACTGCAGTGAGAGCAGATAATGAATATTGTGTCCCTCGATAATGTGAGAGTGCTATGAGTGACACGCACATGCCAATCATTCAACAGGTGTGTCAACAACTGAAACAGGGTGGAGTGAGAAAATCAATGCAGATGCTGAGAAGATTGTTAATATGAAAACAGGGCTGGGACGATATGCTTATCTCTCTATCTACAGGGGTGCCCATTAAACGTGTATTGTGATTCGCAAGTGTTGCAATGCAAATGTCAAATTTGCGTTTTACTTCAGCAGTATTACTGCTATACTGCAAACAAAGGCTAAAAGCTACATTTAGCTGCTCCTGCTCATCAAGCTAGTGTGAAAAGAAAAATATTTATAAAATTAGATGTTAGGCCAAAATGAATGTAGCCCCGGACTATTTTAAACCAACTGAGAATTCTGATTTTGAGTTTTGATCCTTTGAGGTTGCTGTAGCTGGTCAGTGTGGAGTGTAGAAGCCAGACAGCAAGCAAGCAAGTTAGCAGCTATTAGTTTGTTTGCACAGAACAGATGAAATACAAAAGTCTGAGCACATGTGTCCGTTTTATGTTCAGCATCTTAAGCACAATGGATCCACTTGTTAAGATAATATTACAGCCATCGCAACACTAATTCCTGTAAGTGTGTTAATGGTACTCCCATTATATGTTAGCACTGAGCTAGTGGATTAAGCTCTAGTTTATTTTAGATTTATAAAAAATTATTCAGGAATGATGATGATACCTAAGAGGGTCATTTGTTTCTCCCACCTCTGTAAAAAACAGTCTATTACCTGTGTGCCTTGATGAATAAAGTGATTAAATTCAAAATAAGGTGGTTAAATTAAAAGTTTTTTCTCCTTGTCTTTATTAGAAATAGTTCATTAAATATTGACTGAAAGAAAACATTTTTATTATGATATATTTTTCAGAATTTTACCCCACAGGGCAGTTGATTCTCCTGTATTACTACACTGCATGCATGCTACGGTGCCCATGCATGCGTGTGTCAGTGTCATAACTCTCCAGAGCCGAAAACTACTCTAAATTCTGTGGCCACCCCTGGGATATTCACTTAATCACTTCAACCCGTTCTCAAAAGTTCACTTCCAAACTTCCTGGAAAAAGGAGCAGACATTTCTGAGGAATAACAAAGAGGGTTAGTGAGAGTAATAACATTGTGTTTAATCCCGCACAATTCAGCCTCGGACCAGAGTGAGAACAGCGAGCCAAGAGGGACTTGCAGCAAAAACAAATCAACGCTCCTGCACATGGATGTGCGTTAGCAACGCATAAACAACAGAATCAAGTGTCAGGAGTTTATCTAGAACGAAAATACCACAAATGACCTGAGTAATGCTTTATTCAGGAGGTAGGTAAGTTGAAAGAACATAAAACCTTTCAGCTGAGGTGAGGTGTGTGTTGAGTTCAGAGATGGGAAGTAACTGAGTAGAAATACTTTGTTATTGTGCTTTAGTACATTTTTCAGGTATCTGTACTTCAGTACTCTCTACTCCTTACATTGTCAAAACAGGCTCGTTACTTTAGTTTTAATCCATTTAAGGGCTAACTTATTGATTATTTTTATTTTGCATCATTGCACATGACCTTCCCAACATAAAGACTGATCTCAACCTAAATGGATGGGACAATAACACATAGAAAAGACGGCTGATTGGTGATCCATCAGTGCATATCAGGCATGACAGAGTCAATAAAACATAGAAGACATAAGACAAGAAATGGTGAGATTCAGTTGTCTTTGCACAGAAACGGACACCAGAAATGTCCTTCAGAAAAATAAGTTGAGAAAAGGCAACAAGATTTAACTAGAATTAAATTGATTTTTCACTTTTGAACTCATCTACATTTCTTCTTTCGATAAAGTTGAATCTTTGAGTTTTATCAACCCAAAAATTTGTATTTCAAAAAAAATTATTTGCAGTGAGCTGTGAACCTGATTTGTCGTTATTTAGGTCACAATTGAAAATATTAAATTATTAACCATTATTCACTTTCACTTCAATACACTTGAAATATGATTTTTTTGGGTTGTCGTAAACCTCAAAGATTCATGTTTATCTAAAGAGGAAGAGTAAATTATCTCAACAAAACATTAGTAGTTGGTAAGATTTTTTTCTTAAACTTAAAACTCCAACTTTTTTTTGCCTTTACAGTGTACATTTTACTTTTATGCTTTGAGTGCATTTCAGAGGTTGCACTTTTTCACTTTTACCTCATGAAGTTGAATAAGTACTTCTAGTTTTAACAGTCTTTTTTTCAGGCAAGTATCTGTACTTCTACTTGAGTAAAGAATGTGTGTGCTTTTGCCAACTCTGGTTGAGTTAAAAAGTTGGCATGTATTAACACCATGTTTCCCCTTTTCCTCTGCTCCCCTCCTGCCCCCGTCTTCTTTTCCTACGTAGTTCCCCTCCTCTTTGTGGCTCAGCTCAAACCTCAGCCCCTTCCATACTGCTGCTGGGAAAAAAAAAAAAAAAACGAGGTCACGGATCGCCTTACTCCAGCCTGCCTCCGTATGGTCACAACCCCCCCCCTCCTCTCCTCCTTCTACACCTTCCCCTACCAGCACCTCTCACTCAAAATCTCATTCCATCACTGTGGCCAAATCCGCCTCATCCACCTCCCCCTCCACATTTCATTTCTTCCCTCCCCTCTTCTCCACTCCCACCCTTCCTGTGCCCTCAGCCCAGTGCTAATTGGTAAATCTGTTGAACCATGCCAGCCCCAACAATGAGACACCTGGAGTTCTGTCAAAACAAGTTTCCCTGTGAAACGGCCTCCAGTGTTAATACAGTAGCGTAGGGAGCTGCTGAGTCTGTTGTCGCTCATGAGGCCGGCCGCTGAACGGAGCCGGGAATCGCACTATCTGGGGAAATTTGTCAGAGATGAGTGCACTCGACTGTCAAGTCTGTTAGGAGCGGTTCATCATAAATTAGATTATTTATCAATATCACTTCTGAACCTTGATCCGAGCTCTTTGTGCAGATGAACTATGACCGAATCGCACATTTTTTAATCTCCTTGCTCCGCGTGGGCCAGCAAGTCAGATCTCTGGGTTAAATGAGTTCATGTTGTTTGTATGCAAACACATGAAAGTTATAACCTGGCCTGACCCAGCTTAGCTCTGACTGCCTGTCATCGAAAACTCAAGTCACACCTTAGACGCAAGGATACTGCAGATACGCTGGTGTAGACAAAGGTGTGTTTGTAAGACACACATGCAGAAAGACAGGCACACCCAACAGCGATCCTGCCAGACCTTGTCAAACAAGTTCTAGCAAAGGCGCTTGTATAAGAGAGGGAGGGGAAGCAGGTTGACATGGGGAGAGGAATGTTTTTTTTTGTTGTTGTTGCCTCTTTTTTTAAAAATCCTTGTAGACTATACCATCATATTAATAGCTGTCACAATGAAGTATGATTTACCTTCATTCTTCCTTCCGTTCTTTCTTTTTCTGTTTTGAAGAACTCATGTTATTTACTGGCAACAAAGGCCCAGCAGAGTGTGCAAAATCAACAAGCAATTGATTAGTCAAACAATTCAAGTAGGCAATCCACAGAGCCACGGTCGCCTCAGAGGAGATTAATAAGTTATCCTCTGGGCTTCACAATGCCAGCGTCTTCTCAGCTTCACAGAGCCAGACTGACGGAAACCAAAACAAGGCTTACTGATGTCCTCAGCGGGTCAGCTCTGCAGCTAAATCAGGACCTACTTTACCTTAAAGTTCCACTTTCTCTAAATTACAGCTTGTATTCAAAATATTTTTTTAAAGAGCTGCAGGACAATGACAGAGGACTCTGGACTGTGATGCTGTTTTGAATGAGAGAATGACATGCAGTGTTAAAGCACTTTCAGGTTCGGTCTTTTTTAATCCAGTGGTCATAAACAGAGTGTGTTATTGCTCCATCTATCTCACTTTCTTATAGAAGCTAAAAACAGTTTCTCAAACAAATACAAACAAAACTAAAGATGCACCAATTGATTGGCCGCTGTATCCAATTAAACACGCATGCGCCACATGACAGTCCACGTTATGCACGCAGCGACACAGACGCTAACATCACAGCCATGTCCGCATGTGTGGCTATGACCAGCATCATAGCCACACATGCGGACATGCTGGCATGTCGTCAGCGTTAAGAGGAGTAACAGACTCCAAGAACAGGATGAAGAGAAGAGTTTGGTAAAGAAGAGAGGGACAAACAGCGGAGAACAGGGTTGAGCTAATGGACGCTGCTATCATCCAACGTGATACCTGACAACCATTGTGATTTGAAAGTACTAAACCGAGGAATATATATTTTCTTAGCATACATACTGTACATATAAAAAGTATGAATGAAAGTATATAAAAATGATATTATTGTCTGTAATGATGCTTCACAATAGACATCATCATATGTCAATTCGTCCAAACCTAGAGGAGAGGACCTGAGTAGAGAGGGTAAGAAAATGTGAGATGACAGGGGGAGAAAGAAAGAAGAAAAGAAAAGAAAGAAAAAGTGAAGAGGCAGAGAGAAAAGAGGGAAAATGCCTGGCAGTAACCTGAAGCACTTTTGAAGAAAATGTTAAAGTTATTTACTATTATTCAATGTTTAATTATGAATGTTTAATTTAATTTTCCATTAAAGAAAAAATGTTTGGGTATGCTGTCAATTATAGTTCTTGCAATTGGTGCATCTCTACACAAAACTCTCCCTTCTCCTGCTGGTAGATTAGAGGCCAATTCAAACCAAGTGCATCCACAATGACTTCGAAAGCTAAAACCAAAGTTGGCATTAAAGCAGAACAATCCAGAAACTGAGACCAGTGATGCATAAAACAAATAAAGACAGCAAACAGAATCCTTAACACACACAGATGACTTATAATCCAAACAAAGCTGAGCATGGAAAGACCTTGCTGGACAGTTTTCGTTTAGTGCACTATTCAAACATCCCATCACCTGGATTGTCATTGTAAGACATTAAAAAAGCACACCAGCAACAAAGCAGCAGCACTGAATTATAGCACAAAGCACAATAAAGCATGATTATCAGCATCATCACCAGGATTTAGGTTTTTCATTCAATTTTTTAATCATCAATAATCAATTATCAATTGTGTTGCGTGTGGAATCAACCAAAAAAATCTAACAAGATATTTTTGGAATTCAAAGGTCTCTCACCAAATGAAATTGGTGAAGGCTCAGATCTGACTGTCCGGGGAATTCCCAGCAGAAGGGCCCCTGAAAGGCAAAGATGGACGTTCCCAAGTCACACAATTATATCAGCTCTCCATCTCTAGTTCGTTCTCTCTCACACACACTCTCTCTCTCACACACACACACACACACACACACACACACACACACACACATACACATCTGCACACAACCCCAGTCGACCAGGTTTTATGCAAAAGCGAACGTGTTCTCCCTGGAAATAATGCATCCCCTGGCTTTTTAGTTATTTAAACTACTAGCTCGTCTCTGCTGGCTCAGCTTTCTCCTGAGAACATGTTCGGCCCCATTAGCACTAATTTTACACACAGAGAATAGGAGAACACTGGCTCTGCACTGGTTACATGGCTGTTGGTACTGGCTAGCTGGTTGTTAAAACACTATTTCACTTTGGTAGAACATTTAAGCTCCTCAGCGTCTACACCTTCACTGGAGTTCAGGAGCAGTCAGCTGGTCTGAAGATCTACTGTCACCGCCACATTTTGGCACAGATTTTTCAGCCCCTAACTGTCTAAAAGTGCTGAACACTGACTGTAAATAAAGATGGGCGGCATGTCTCCACTTCCTCTGTAAGTGTGTACAAAGTTGAAGCCAAAATATCCTGGATATGAACACTGCCATCAACTGTGGGTGTGAGAGTCATGTTTTTCTAGATATTAAAGCTGTTCAAAGTGCAATTACAAAGCAGATTTATAATGAAAATAAGAAAAGTAGTCATTACCTCTGCCAAGGAGGCTTTGTTTTCAGTTGGGTTTCAGTGTTGGTTGGTTTGTTTGTCTGTTTGTCTGCAGGATTATGGGAAGACTACTGGCCCGATTTTTATGAAACTTAGTAGAAGGATGTAACACAGGTCGCAGAAGAACCCATTAAATTTTGGAGCAGATCCGAAGGTTGGTAACACAAATTATTTTGCCCTTTTGTTAAGATTGTGAGATAGGTCAATTGTAACCCTGGTGTCTATGGCAAATGAACTGAATTTATAAAGCGGAGATAATGAGGCTTCAGCTAGGCCTGGGGTCAGCAACCTTTATTTCAAAAGAGCCATTTTTGGCCAAAAAAGAGAACATCTGTCTGAAGCCACAACTACTGCATTCTCTAGTTTCCTCTGAGACTTTTCTTTTTTTGGATTTTGGCATCCATAGTTAGCCAAGGGAGTCTCAAGACTAGCCAACGGCAAAGTGTGGGCTATGATGCACATTTTAGTGATAAACTAAAATTAAAATGTTAAAAAATAACTGTTCGTTTCCATATATTTTTGGTAAAAGCCGAGGCAAAAGAGCTGTATGGGGCTCTGGAGCTGCAGGTTGCTGACCCTTGAGCTAGGCACAACCATATTTTAAGATCATCCTAATAGTTTTGGAAATATATCCAGTCATATTAGTCGCTGCACTTGCAGATTTTCATACGATAGAAGACTGGACTATTGGCCCTGGCGGAGGTCTTTGCTCTCTGCGCGCCCTTCTGGTTTCTGATATTTTTATCACTTCATTGTGTGCACTAAGAAAGAAATTGTGAACTGCCTAGTCTTACTAGCTGTTCAAACACAAGTTTCTCTAGAGGAGGAGGCATTCAGAGGTTAACCTGGCACATTTGTATCTACTGCCCCTAAGAGCACAAAATCAGATCTCACATCTCTCTGACAGATATCAAGAGATGATAGAGGACAGGTAAGGAAGAAAGAGGAAGAAAACCTGGAAAGGGAGTTATTGATTTCCTAGGGAAGAAAGGACATGCAAGTAGAAGTCTCACAACATGCAGAGAAAAGCAACAGGGCCTTTAGTTTACTGAAGGGCTCCAGTACCTACAGTGAAAGCTACTGTGTCGGTGGCTTTCTCTGCACCGAGATCACTGGGCTCTATTTGTTCTTGTGCTTGACCCCGGGGCCAGCTAGATAACTTTTCATAACAGCTAGACAGTGAACACTGTGGTTACTGGTGAAACACACACACAGACACACACTTAAAGATACAAATATGTACTATCCTTTTAAATGTGCATGTCCAACACAGAGTCACACGTTCTCTAGGGTAGCTTAAGTTCACAGGGGTTATTTAACGGTCAAATACCAGCAAGGAAAAAAAAAAAGATGGCCCTAGAGCTATTGACACACACACAAACATACAGAGACAATAGAACAAACTGCTATTCACAGTTCCTACAATCATGTGTTGTAATAGAGAGGCTTCTTTAATAATGTTCTTTGCGCATTCATGAAACACATTTGGATAAAAACATGCAAGAATTTAAATTCTGATTGGCAATATATCAGCTAGCTTTACTTTAATAATGTTTAAGTATTCTGTTGAGTCCGTAACAGAGCGAGAAGACTCTCGAGTCATTGTTGTGGTGTTGTTGCTGACTAAGCCAACACTGAGTGGATTGTCTGTGGGAACAAGTGGCTGGCGGTCCAGACTGCTGGACAGATACAATGACCGAGGTGCTCTCATTTTCATTGTCACAGTTCCCGGGGCCTGACGCCACGTCTCGACGGCCTCAGATTTTGGCCCGAGCCGATGATGTAAGTGTGACCCCCTGAACAAACGTCTTGTCTGGAGAAGACAGCGAGAAACAACTGGCAGACATGATGAATGGTCTCTATTTGAGGTCGTGATCTTGTGCTTAAAAGACAGGGGCAATAGGGATAGAATTTTCAATTATGGTATAGATGAGAGCAGCCAATATGGGTGCTTTGACCTCGCCCCTTTTTGGTTGAAAGCAGCCCCTCTAATTTGACCGGCGGCAAATGTGAATTCCGAGGTCGTTCCCAGTTTAATAGCATTAAACTGAACACAGTATTGCTTTTTAGATATTAAGAGCCCACATCCTACGGCAAGTCAGGCAAATGTGTTTTGTGAGTAACAGTGATCTTGACCTCTGACCACCAAAATCTGTTCAATTCATCCTTCAGACCAAGTAGAAACTCTTAGTGTCCTGTGCTCTTTGGGGACGTAAAGAAATTCATAAACTTTTTTTTTAATGTTTGAAGTGAAAAAGCACTCTAGAAGCTTTTAGGCATGCTGCCATTAGGCTTTTCAATTCGGCACCAGCACTTTAACGGCGCTTGTTTTCACCCAAAGAGTGAATGTTCATATTCAAGACAGGGACACGATGTATGCCTGATCTAATCTATCTGTAAATTAGGATTTCCAAATCAATTATGGGTGCCACGATTTTAATTCTAAATGAAAATTGATCGAAATCAGTTAAATCAAAAATGGATCAAAATAAAGCAGGACTGGCAACTCCGTGTATCTTTTTTTTCTCTCCACCCCCATCTACTTGTGCGCACGTCCGAAGAAAAAGCAAGAGAAAACTGAAAAGATGTCACAGCGAAGTGGCAGCCTGTAGCTGGACTTTCCTATGTTTTTAAAGTAGAACTTGAAATTGTAAATGACCAGGCCAGGGCATAAATCTAATGATCTGTTGATTTTTACAAATCAAGACTTGATAGTCAAACAACAGCATAGCCATCAGCGATAAAAAAAATAAATGTTTATATTGAATCACACTGTGGCCTTAAAACTGAAGTCAAATCTAAGCGTGGAATTGGAGAATTATGACAATTCTAATATCAACGCATATCATAATACACTACATTTTCTGGAAATTCAATTGAGAAACCATTTATAAATAAAAAAAGAACCACATGGGAATGTCTCTTATATCGCCCAATCCTACATGCAAAGAGCATTTTGCGACCCTGGATCGAGAAGTGACCATAACAACAAATACAATGTCTGAGATATGAGCTTTCTCTCGCAGCAAAGGTTAAGGGTGGACGGAGGAATGCATGCACAGAAAGAAGACAAAAGGGGGTGAGAGAGGTTATTTGGAAAAAGGCTTAAAATGCAGAGCGAAAGAGCAGTTTAAGGTCGGCGTAAGGCAGGATAGAGAAAGCCTTCTAGGTAAAGCCTGTGTGGACAGTGTGTGTGGGTGGTGCCTGCTGACCATGGGGTCGCTCATTAACAGCTGAGGAGGCCAGGCATCCCAGAGTCTTGTGCAATTGTCTGGCTTGCCCAGGTGCACGGCCCATTCAGGCCACAGGAAGCCCCCTTTATCCCCGTTCCTCCAAAATGGACAGAGAAGCGGTCAAGGAGGGTGAATGTGATCCTGGCTCTGTCTTTTCTAACATGGACTGGGATCCACAGAGTTATTGTGGCATGTGTTTTCTCAATGCTTGGCTAAGACGCAGATTTTTCATAATATCAAAAACATGTCAGCTCCTTTCACACAGCCTTTCTCCAGCACACATTCTTCAGAGAAACAAGTGAGACTGAATGGGGATAAAATAAGTATGTTCACTAGTTGTAAAGGCTCAGGTGGGAGGTCTTGCGGGCCATAAAAATGGCCAGATTCCATCACTTCCTCCACACTAATTACCATACACTTGGAGCAAGTGCCCTCCCTCTCTTCATCCCTGAGCCCATGCTTCACTACCTCTGACACACACACATACACACACAATAATACACAGTGAGGCGCAGTTGGGAAATGGTTAACACTCCAGCCGTCCCCTGCTGCCAGTGAAAGCCCACAAAACAATGGAGACATTGTTCAAGCAGGGCTAGGCTCTAGACTCTAAGGCTGTGTGTATATGTGTGTGTGTGTGTGTGTGTGTGTGTGTGTATGCACGTGAGGAAAGAAGTTTGTGAATATGCTCTTAACATTTGCATGTTTCTGCCCCAATTCCCAGTGATTCAATAAGAATTACTTGTGTTATATCTGATTTTAGAGGCACTGCTCTTCATCTAAAAGTTAAAAAAAAGTTTGATCACATGACTGTGAGATGAGCCAAATTATGTCATGACAGTACCAACATGAGTCTGGAGTCCAGCTGAGTCCTTCACTCAGTGGATTTACAAATCAACCTGGTATGTTTTATTAGGTTGTGTTACTCGGTTAATGCAATAATAATTGACTAAATGAGGGGTTCTCAAAGTTTTGATGACCGAGTGACAATACCAGCACATGACTGAGGGCTGCACAGGTAAACCCATGAACTTTTCGTTGGGTTTGTGATTGGTCTCATAATAGCATTAAAAATTAAATTCCTTGAGAACCAAGTAAGTAAGACAAAGTAAGAGAAATAAGAGTTTTCCTGAAACCTGCTTTTCTCCTCAACCATACAGCTATTTTTCCATCTCATGTCAACATTAAACTGCCGAAGTGTCCACCGCAGTTGCTAACTTTTGCTAGCAGCACCAGAGACCACTGTCTCCAATAACAGAGCAAGTCTGGTACGTAGCAAAACCTCGGTCAACTTTCTTCTTTCCCATTTCCTGTATTTGGATTATCTGTGATACATGTTTGTCCATGTTGAAAAGAAGACAGTTTCAAAGGTGTCGCCATGGGACCTGTAAAAGCTACATATTTACATCTTCAGTTAGCTAACGTTATAAACATGATAAAACATAAAAATTAAAAAAAAAAAAAAATCTGATAGCTAATGTTGGCAAAAATGCTAGAAAACGAGCTAGTTGATCTCAATCATTAACTAGTGTTCTGCTAGCACTCGCTAACTTAAGATATTACTACTTACAAGTGTGGCTTTTAGAGGTCCCTCAGAAACATCTTTTAACTAGGGATGCACGATAACTATCGGAACCGATAATTATCGGCCCGATATTGGAAAAAATGACGTCACACCGATAAGTCCAATAATGACATTTTTTGCCGATAACTACATCCCAATTATAAATAGCTCATTTAGCTCCGTTTGTTCGTCCTGTGTTGCTGCTGCCTGCTGTTGTCACGTGCATAACGTCATATTGATGCGCCACCTCAAACATAAACATGGTGCTGCCATCACCAGTGTGGGCATTTTTCACCGTTTCTAAAAAAGACAACGCGATTCAGTGTGCAATAAGTGTTCAGCCGAAGTGCCGAGGGGAGGTAAAGTCTACCAGTTTCAACACATCCAACCTTATTAGCCACTTAAAAGTTTCACCATCGAAACGACGTTATTTGGAGAGGATGAGAAGACTGCGGCTAACGCAGCACCGCTAGCCAGCAAGCAGTCTGGAGTAGAGATGTTGCCGACGATTAATTTCCCTTAAGATTAAACGCCAAATTTACTAGTCGACTAGTCTAACACTAAGAAAACACACAGACAGCAGTTCAAATTGAACAGGAATGATTAATTTATAATGTTAAACACTGTCTGTAAAAATACTGTGCGTATTAAGAGCCATTTAAAGCTGTTAACCACAGTCATTAATCGCCAAATCGTAACGTAATTTTAAATGCCGCTGAACTGCGCGCTACTTTGCGCTGTGCAATACAAACGTTACATATTAATATACAAAACATGACAACAACTCACTAAATGCTTCACCTTTTCAGACCGGAGGATGACTGCGTCTTCGGGTAAACAAACTGGAGCTGACGGTCAGCTGTCAGCCTGCCACACAGTGTGGCATCAGCTGTTAGCCTGTGCTAACCGCAGCAACAGCAGCTTCTCCAGGTTTAAGTCCGTGTCTGTACTTAATGTGGTCACGTTACCCCAGTCGAGTGATATGTATCAGCTTATCATAGTCTATATTCAACATGATTTCTATCGTCTAGATTAAAACACTGCGAAGCCACGCTGGTTTTTCGAGCCGTCATCTGTCCGACTTTGCTGATATAAACATCCGTGGTTGCCTAGGTGATGGGCGAGAGGGGCTGAATAATGTACTCGTAACACACATTCAAACGCTGATCCATAACAACGAACAGAGTTTTCATTCTGTAAATCTTTTATTTTTGTATGGACAGTGATGCACTTTATTTTTGCACTGATTTTGTGTACTGTAAAATATTTTTTATTGAGTGATGCAGCTGAGTGAAACAATAATAAATAGTTTGTTTGTTTTTTTGTCATTACTTTTCTTGTTTTTGTTGTGATTACAACACTAGTGATGTATGTTAAATTATTTTGATAAGTCAGAGGCAGAGATATAATGTTAAATTCATATTTACTCACTACATCTTTGCCTTTATTTACCTCAGGTGTATTAAAAATGTTATCGGTTATCGGTATCGGTTATGAGAAGCTGGAAGTTATCGGTTATCGATATCGGTGAGAAAAAACAGTTATCGTGCATCCCTACTTTTAACCATCTTCAAAATCTGATTTTCTTTTCTACATAGACAAACCTAGCATGTAGCATATCTAAGAACCAGAAACAGTAAGAGGAGAACGTTGAACGAGGTTCCACCAGGTACCAAGCTCGCTCAACTGTTATTGTAACGTAGAAGAAAAAGGGCGGTACTTTTCCTGTGACACTTGGAGAGTGTTGAATTAAATGTAGGTTATTGAAAGTGAAAGTTAAAATATGATGTTTTAATTTCATGTCACTTTTGGCTGCACAAAATGTTTGTGAGGGCCGACATTGGCCCACGGGGCACACATGAGACACTATGGTATAAATAACAGGAGTGTGAAAGTGGTACTAAAAAAAATGCTAAACACACACACCACTTCCTAAATTCGTGCACCAGCTTTAAGCTTCCTGCTGTTAAGTATCCACAAAGACTCTTCAAGTCCACAATGTCAAATTAAAACATCACAATAAAAGGCGAGTTGACAAACCAAGGACTGTTTGTGATCTTTCCCTCAGGAGCTGTGTGAGGCATAAAAATGTTTCTTGGAGTCTCTCCCTCAAAAAATACACATCAATAGGTGGATAAATATTGAATAACTTTCAGCCAATGGCATAAAAGTTCAGCGGCGGCAGGTTTTGAGGCTGCCTGCGGGGTGGTCAGGCACTTCAAAAAGGTCCTGCGTGGCCCCCTTTGAGGGCATGATAAACAGGGGCATACGGCGTGCCCTCAGACAGACCGGCCTGCGTGAGGTCACTTCCTCTTTTCCCGGCTGATCCTCCAAGCATTCCACTTCGACTGAGCCTCCCAGCCACAAATGAGATCGTCTGTCTGCATCTCCATCCCTGTCCATCTCTCCTCCATCCTTCTCCTCAGCCACAACTTTATCTACAGCTGGCTATATCTCTCCATCCATCTCTCGCCGTCTTTCTATCGTTGTTTCAACTGTCTCAGGGTCACGTAGGCTTCAGATCGCTGTTATCTCGCAGGCCAATCGACGGCTTCTTATCACTGCCAATGCAGCCTGCTAGCGCTCCTAGCAGGGAGAGGTCAAGGTGTCCGAGTGTTTCTTCGCATTTGTAAACAAAAAGAAACTACCGTTTACAGCCCAATTTATTGATAAGAGGATCACGTACTGGAACACGCAGGCCTACATCTTGTAGGAAAAAAGAAAATAAAATAAAAAGAAAAGCTTGACTGATTGAGTGACACCAGCGGGAGTCCGTGTGGGGTTATCATCGGCATTCACGATGCTGTCCACAGTTATCTGTCTTTTCTATATGTACAACAGGCAGTATGATGCAAACCAGGGAAACATTCAATCACACTTCCTTCTCAGTCAGAGGTGGATGCCAGAGCAGGATGGTAGGAGCGGCAACAATACAAGCTGCATTTCACATTCAATTTTATCACTTGCGTTAACAGCGAGTTGTGTGCCTATGCAGCGATGCTGCAATGCCTCTGATCTTACCAGCCTGTGTATTCTGTCAAACAGAGCACACTAGGGCTGGGCAATAAGAGCACAAATATTACAATATATTCTCTGATATTGATCAGTGTCAGCACTAATCACTATATGTGTTTAATAGTGCTCCCTCTGCTACATTCTGCTTTTTCTGCTGTTTTCTCCTTGGAACTAAACGACAAAAGAATCCAGAAGGTTAATTTTAGTTTTAGATACCGAGTTATTTATCACCAAATCCAATGGTTACACATTAAAGGGACAGTTCACCCCAAAATACAAAATACATAGTTTTCCTCTGGCCTTTATAGTTCTATTCATCAATCTAGGCTGTTTTGGTGTAAGTTTCTTTCTATGGTAAAAAGAAAATAGTTCCAACATAAAACTGCTCACAACAAGGTCTGAGGATTATCTTGAGTAATGATGATTTCTTCAAAGAGACATTGCTTTTGAGTTTTTCAGGGTTTTTTTTTTATTTGTTGCTTTGAGCACCACATGCCAAGTACCTTCTAGTTCCATTATATTCAAGAGAAGGCAGACGTCTCTATGTCTGATATCTCCAAAACTCTGCAACTCAGACCAAAACAAACTAGATGGATACAGAACTACAGGCCAGAGGAAAAATGTGTATTTCTGATTTTGGAGTGAATGATTATTATGATTGCATTCTAATGACCACATCAAATCCGATGTTAATTGGCCTGAGGCCTATCAGTTCCTCAAACTTCCAGTGATGGATAGCATAATATGGTATTTTTAATGTAGCCTCACCAAGGAGGTAATACCCATATTGTTAAATTAAAAATGTTTAAATTTACTCCTCTGCATTCTCTGGTACTGTTAAATCATAGCACAAAATTTAGAGTCACTTTAAACAGACAAAATGTAATTTATCAGCTAGCACTCTCTCACATCAAAATAACAAAAAAGACCTGACAATGTACAGCATTAAAGTTTTATTCACATCATGTTTAGACACGCTCTCCGACTTCCTTCGTCATTCTTTGACGTATCCCGCGTTTTCCCAAATGTTACAGCAGCTAGAGGCAAGTAGGAAGCGCACCGTGACCTGAAATAAAATACAGATTTCTCTGGGTTTGAAAATTGTTGCAATCATTTAGGCTAACATTTTTAAGACATTTAAATGTAAAAATATTATACCTTTTAACTAAACTTCATCTGGCATGATGTCTCGGTTGGTTGTTTATTTTCAAAGCATGGGCACGTTTTGTAGTGATTATCACATGCTGTTCACAGCACCTTGTTGCTCAGTATTTTCGATTACAGTCTCTACATTGTGTTATTGTGTATGTCTGTATTTCAGCAAAGCTTATTTTTTTCCATCTGACTGGTTGTCCATCTTTGTTGTTTCAAGTTTGTTTTTGCCCCAAAGCCAGTTTCTGTTTTGTGATGAGTTGCTGGTGCTGCCTGTTTGTTCCAAGCCTGTTAGTGTTGCATGCTTGACTGTTTGTATTACAACTGTCTGTGTAGATTGTGAAAAATTGATGCTTACTACTGCTACTTATTTTCCCAAAAATAGTAAAAGCCAAAAGTATTTTGTTATAATTGTATATCATTTCAGTGGCAAACTCAACATTGAGAAAAACTAAAATAAAAAAGAAGAAAGAATTATACAACATAAACGTATATAATGTGTTTTGACGTCACTGAGGCATTACACTTTCTTCTCAAACTTCCTTTAAAAGTGAGTTGTACAGCAGGAGTTGAGGTGGATGTGAGGTGGTAAGTATTTACAGCCTATGACTCATAGCAGGATAAAACCTCAAGTATTTACCTGCAGCTTTTGCTGCCTACGACCAGTTTAATGACTTCATAGGAGTTGGGACTCTTTTCTCAGCGTCTCCTAAAATAACAGAGTAAGAAGAGGCCCCCTGAACTCTTTGGTATAAAAATAACACCAGCATCGCAGGCAAAGATAAGGAGGGCCTTAGCTGGGCTTGTTTTGTTCAGAATAACACTGTCATCGCTAGCGCTTTGTCTTAAACACAACTTTTGACAAGGTTTCTGTTTCAAATAAACAGCCTTGTCGACTCCTGCTATTTTAAGACGTGCTTAACTCCAACGGGCAAAATACCAAAGAGGCCTTGGCTCGCCAACTTTTGAGTAACTGTTCGAGATGGTATTTATTACAGACCATAAAAGTAACTGAAGTGATCAAATGTCAAATGTGACTGAGAGGGACAATGTGTCTCGATGGTGTAATTTGTGCGATAAAAATCATCACTACCTCCTGTGTGAGCTCTGGAGCCATGACGACTGCTAACTGTGTTGTTGCATAAACAAAAAGGGTCAGCAGTGTATTATTAGCTCCAGCACTGAACTGTTACCACAGGAGATATTGTATTCATGAGCATACAAACTTGGAAGGCTCCTCCATCTAAAATCGTTATGCGCTTTTTCAAATTTTCATGTTCATAACAATATGTAGAAGATGCACGACTCCAAAACAAAAGTAACAAACTGTGCCAATAATGGCCCAGGGCACTCATGATCACCTCACTAATTCTGCTCAATCCCCACTCTCATTGATTTTCCTGGCTCGCTAACCCTGTGACCACATACGTACACCTCCCTATGTGCAACCTTTCCGCTGACCTCCTGAAAACTTTATGCCTTTGGCTAACCACTAAGTTCACGTTCAACTGCTCATTCTAGAGATGCTATCCTCTTAGATATCGACATGCCTGGGGTGGATGCTCTGTTATGTGTATCTGCTGCATATGCCCCTATCGCTGTCCAGCCAACTCTCCTGCCAGACTACTCCTCTAACTCCATGGATAGGGTAATCAATGTTGAAGGAACGCCCACACTTCCCTCAAAGACAGTATGTTAGCAGCCCAGCATTAGCTCACTCTCATGAAAAAGTTGTCAACATGAAACCAGTTTTCCATAATGATCCAGCTCAGTGCGAGGCCGGGCTGGGAGTTATCATTTTCTCTGGAATTACATGCGGCGTGGCTTTCCAAAGAACAACTGCTGCACCTGCCACAGTGGCATCCCCGAGTCCCATTCACCTCCTGATCCCTCACTAACAGAGAAAAGCTCACGTATACAAGAAAAATAAAAAGAATCAAACTGACTGGGTGTGTTAGTCACTGAGATTTGGAGGTAAATGCAAACAAATGTGCATTTTTCCAGTCAAAACATCCATTAATGGTGAGGGCTTTAACACTGAAGTTGTCTTCAGGATGGATGAGAGAAGAAAAGCAGAAGAGAGGTTTGTTTGTCTTTTTCTGTCATGAATAAGGGAAGAAGAGCTGGTGAAAGAGGAAAAGTACCGAGCGGCGTGTTACTTACAACGATGTGTGCCGGTGACGGGGACCTGGCATCTTTAAGTGCTTGTCTACTCTGAAGACCTCCTGGTTGAACATCTAGCAGGGGCCATTTCATCTGTAGGTACTGAATGGCAGAAAGGAAACAGAATGGAAAGAAAGAAACAAAACATGTTAACAATGCAGAAAGCAAAAACCAAAAAGAACAAATTAGAAAAACAGGAGACAAAAAAAGGGAGACGACATTTCTTGACAGGTGTATGGGTGTGGAAACTCAAAAACATGGAGGAGCAAACAAAGATCTTAAGGCAGATGGTGGATGGGGTGAGGATGGCTTCAAGCATGCATCTGAGAGTCCAGCGGGAGTGCACACAGTAGTTGTGTAAAACAAATTACACACTTTTTTTCCAGAAATATACAGCACAAACTGTCCTAAAACAAAAAAACACAAGCCTATTTTCACTTTTCTGGAGCTGATGAGTGACTTTGGATTTCATTAAGTCAGTAATTTGGAGTTGGGTAGGGCAGAGGTTAGGGTACTGTACACAGCTCATGGCTTTAAAATGACCTAATGTCATAAATGTGACTGTTGTCAGGCTTTTATTGGAACCCATAAAGAGGTTAAAGCGTGTCGTCTAACCACGCTCCTCTGGGGCTAAACCTCCTGACTGCTCACATAAATGATTGACTTGGCCTCTATCAGAAGTCTCCCACCCTCTCTCTCTCTCTCTCACACACACACACACACATGCACAGAAAGATAAGCAGAAACAAGGGTCATGAGAAATGTCTGTCTTTGTGTTTTAAAAAAAGGTGGAGTCCTTTTAATTTGATGACATGTGCTGTGCTGACTGTTCTACCTACAGCCAACAGGAAAACTTGTCCTCATCTTCATATATTCAATCAAATATACAAATCTGCTGCCATTGAGAAAAAATACAAAAATGAAAAATACTCAGCAGCCATACAGCAAATTCTCCTTAGATTCACAGCCTGCCTGATTCACTGCCTGGTGTTGACCTTGCCACAGTATGTGGTCCAGACTCCGCTTATCAATGTCACGGCCACCTAATTTGAGGCAAAGAGGTCACAGCAGCTGTTTCAGCTCTGAGGCCTTTGAATGAGCACTGTACTCAGAGGTGAATGGCCTAAAAACTGTGAAGAAGGGAAACTACTGAGGGACCGAATACCAAGGGCAACAGCTGTAAACAGACCTTTGAAAAACTGCTTGTAGCAGTTGTATTACATTCAAATATTGCCCTCAGAGGCAACCTGGGTGATGGTGATTTGTATGCAATGAACTTTGCAAAGATCATGAAAATAGGTTTACTCTAAAAGATACATATAACAAAAAGCCTTTACCGACAAAGTCTAGTAAAAATCCCAATTTTGGAAATAAAACAGTCCAGTGAAATTGGTATCATGATCATGTTAACAGGCCCCCATGGATATTTGCCACCAGGCCTAACAACTTTGCTGGGGGAAACCCTACAGAATTAGTGCCGGGAAGGGAAAAATAGTATCGGAACATTTTGACTAAATTCTTCATGAATATAAGGTGCTCTGTTAAACACAAGATATACCCATGAAACCGGTCTGGCAGGTGAAGTTGGACTTGGATCTGCGTCTGTGAGGCCATTTGGACGTAAACCTTCGATGAGATCAAGAAATCTTTGCCTTTCCTCTCTTTCCACAGCCTGATCCACATGTTTGGAGTTTGTTGCTTCACTTCAAGATGCTATCTGTGTCCTATTAAATTATATTTCATGAGTGATTGAGATCATGTGCTTCTTTGCAATAATGACACAAGACCTAAGAGGCTCATGCAGTTCTGCTAGATTTCATAACTATCTCACCATCTTTATTGGCCCAAAGCCCAGGATAAAAAGAAGTTGAGGCATAAATTATAACTTCAGTGACAAAAAGTTAAGGAATTCTCGTTTGATAAATTATAACTTCAGTGCATCCATCATCCACACAATCTATGACGGGAACTAGGCTCTGGCTCTCTGGTAGAAGCTGTACGGTGATGCAGGTACATTAGATGCAATTTATTTGTGCTGCCATCCAGCAAGGGGTGACCGCTAGTTTGTATGCATGTCTGAGGGTGTGTGTGTGCTTGTGTGTGTGCTCTATGTGTGTGTCAGAGCTGGTCAGACAGTGAGTGTGTCGCGACCCTTCCTGAGACTGTGTCTAAATCAGTGGTAATTAGCGAAGAGTTCACTGTGGGGTGCCTGCCAGTGGTAGACGCTGGAGGGAGTTATTGACTCCATGTCCTCAGTTACAGCCCCTGCAAGGAAAAAAACAGTGTGCTGCCTGGTCTTTCTCCACCACTACCACTCATTTATGACCCCAAGACGGCTTTTACTGCTAAAAAACAGGGGTTTGTTTATGCTTGTTTGTATGTCCTGAGAGTGGAAAAAGGAAAGGTTGTAAAAACTCCAGAGTTGAGGTCTTGTGGGTTTTTATAGACCCCCCACACTGGGTATTAATTGCCATGAAGGGGGAAAAGGAGGAGAAGGAGGAGGAGGGGAAAGGGGGTGGTGTTGTAACAGTAAAAGAGGAGGAAGAGAGTGACGGGGCTGCTGTCATCTATGAGGTAATTCAAGACGGTGTCCATTGGTGCCAGAGGGGCTCGAAGACAGGGCAGCGCTGGAGAGAAGGGGGGGGGGGGGGGGGGGAATTGTGAATCCAGTCATGGGAAAGTCCTGCTATCGCGTGTGCACACATGCTCACACATGCAAATATTCACACACAGCTGCAGCCGGGGAAGGGGTCAAGGAAGAGGACGTTGCGAGGAGGTGGGTAAGGAGCGTGAAGGTGACACCCCTCAGTGTGGCAATGGGGCAGAGAGACACTGAAAGACTAGGGAGGGTGTCGCAGCGCATGCCCCGACAAGTGGCTCCACTTCAGCGCTGCTATTGCAAATGTTCTCACACACTAATCTCTCCTGCAGGTTTTACAAGCATGCCAAGGAAAACGGAGCCCTGGCAAGCACCAGGCTTTCCGACCACCCCCTCCTTGGCCTCCTTCCTGCCCTGCTAACGGACGCACCGCCTGGGCTTGAGTAGGCCACGACCTCTGACCCCTCTCTGCTGCTCCAAGCCCCTCCCTGCGTTCCCCAGTCCGCGACCTGAAAACTCTCCTGCTATGAGGGGGCCCCCCGGGTAACTCAAGAGCCATTCCAATGTGACAAATTGCTCCGGAGTTCCAGGATAACTCTCTCTTCTCCTCTGTCTCTCTTCCTGACCCCCCCTCCCACACACACAAACACTGAGCAGCCCCCACTTTGACATACCCCCACCCCTGTCGTAAGAGCCACCCAGTGGTTGTGCTCCAGCTCCGGGTTGTGCAGCAGACGGCTTCTCCTTCTCCTCTCTCCCTTTCAGCCTCCCCCCAGTACTCTTCCCCTACCCCGTGCCCCTCCTCGCCTGGCCAGCCCCACAATGGGAGCTGAATGACTCAATTGTCTCTGATGAAGTGAAAGACAAGGGAGTCCTCTAAATCCTTACAGAGGGATGAACTCACTCTCACTGTCCCGATTTTCCTGTCCTCTACTGGTTTCCCAAGCACAAGAAGGGGGTGGGGGGTGGGAGTTGTTTACAAGGGGTATGACTAATGATTATTGCCAATATTGATTACTTTCTCTGTTCTTTTTCAATTAACCGTTTAATCAATAAAATAGCAAAATATGCCGGTCAGAATTTCCCAGAGCCCAAGGTCCCAAGATGATGTCCTCAAATTGATTGTCTTGTCTGACCAACCGTCCAAAACCCAAAGATATCCAATAAGGAAGCAAGAACCAACACAGTGTGGCAATTTTGCTTGATGTACAGTCGTGTTTCCATCCAAAGAACAGTTAAATTTTCGTCCAAGGAACTATTTTTCAAGGAACTAAAAGGTTCCTCTGGTCAGCTGTTACCTGCGTTTACACCTCGGACAAAATACCAGTGAAGATCAGCCAAATTTGCTGATGATGAAAAAGCTAGAGTGCCATTTTTGCATACAACTTTGTAACAACGATGCCATGTAAAAAGAAGACAAGCACACATCATCCTTGCATGTCTGCACTTTTTTTTTTAACTATACTATGTGACACTGCAACAACAGTAAGCACTTCAAGCAAGCAGTTCCCATTGGATTCCATCCTCAGCGTTAGTGTTCAATAAGGTCTGGATTTCGTCGTCAGTCTATCTGTTGTCAGCTTTCTTTTGTAACTCAATGTTGATGTGTCTAAGTGCAATAAGAAACAGATTTGCACTTGCAGATTTTTTTTTACTCTACCAATCAGAAATGTTCAGCGCTGCAAGCCCCACCCTTAAAGTTCCTGTACTTTTGTAATGTACACATTTCCACTGAGGAAACTTTTCCCAAGGACTAGGAACTTTTGGAGGAACTTTTGGAGGAACTTTTGGAGGAACATGCATTTCTAAATTAATTTTTGAGAACATTATTTTACCCTGCAAACCACCCCTGCTTGGGGTGTAGTACTTTCCAAAAGTACAGGAACCCTGGGGATGGAGCAAGCAGCCCTGAATATTTCTGATTGGCAATATTAATTTTTAAAATTTGCAGCTGGAAAACCAATCCTGTTTGTTGTGCTTCAACACCTCAACATGGAGTTACAGAAGAAAGCATACAACAGACAGACCAACACTGATGTGCAGGCTTTATTGAGCATTTATTGAGGAGGAAATCCAGCAGAAATTGGAAAGCTTTATATGGTGTTGTTGCTGTATAGCAAACATGATGCTTAAAAATAGCAGTCACTTTTTCATGCTTCAGGAGGCTAATTTTCCTAATCTTCACTGAGCTTTAAACAACGGTGGAACCCCGAGTAAAATAATGTCACCAGAACTTAATTTAGAACCTGGTCCCTGTAGTGGAAACACATTGAGTTCTTTCAAAGGTTCCTAGTCCCTTGGAAAAAATCTTGCAGTGGAAATGCGGCTAATATCTTTTTTTCTTTTTTTTTTTTAACTATACTATGGTCAAGTGGATTCATTCTTCTTGCATGCTGGACTACTCACCCATATGTGAGTGACTGCTGCTCCACCAAGGTTTGGCATGTTGTGAGCTACAGAATGTTAACCCAGATCCACACTGACTGTCATCACAGTGAAAACAAGCTGGGGCCCTGGGCCCGGTGTCACAGCTCGTGGCAGAGGGGAAGTAGGCTGGACACAAATGGTAGGGCATCCTGAGCACTCACACATCATCCTTGCACGTCTGCACAGCGGCTTCCACCACTGTTGTTACTAATTCAACAAGCTGGCATAGAAGCAATTTGGCCTAAAACACTCCTTCCTGGTACCAGTGCTAGACTCTGATCTTCCCAAAAATAAACCATTTTTTCCACATCCTATCAAACATTAACCAAACGTCAATACGTGCTATTGACAAAGAAGAGGGGAGAAGTCTTACTCATAAATTTTTTATTGTGAATGACAGACACGGAAAGTGCAGGATTGTTCTGCCTGTTTCTGGTCAACAACCAGCTCCTTTTCCATCAAGCCTGCATCTGATCTGATGTGTTTATCACATGCGGCCTGGCGGCTGGAGCAGCAGCCACCACACGGCTTGTTCGTTTTGTTTTGGATTAAGAGCAGAGGGCTTCAGACCAATCAAACAAACAGAGCTCCTTATGTGCCAATGTGGCTCCCAAACACTGGCCCACTCTCCAGCAGGGAACCATGGGACAGATGATGAGGACCACTGGGGCTCCATCAAGCATTCCAACCATGTGAGCAATGCGAGAACGGAGGGCAGACAGACATGGACAGACAGACAGATAGCAGCTTGGGTTTTAGAGTCAGCATATGGATGCTGGGTGTTGCTCTAGAGAGTCCAGCAGATCTTCAACCCATCTGTGGCAGCCTCATATGACAGACATGGCAAAGCGTTGCATGGGCAGGGTATACAGATAACATATGTACATTCACAGTGACCCTCCTGACATACTTAACATGCTTACCCACTCATTCACACCTGAACAACAATGCTCACCCACATTTTAACATCCTCTGGTCGACAGGCCCGGCAGCTCCTCTGGGAGAGCCGAGCGCTCAGAGATGGGATTGACAGCTTGCAGATTACACCAATCAGACTGCTACTATAAAGAGCTTTATTTAAGTCTGAAATGATCAAGGCTAGTAAGAGGAGCCCATTCAAAGCTCTGCAAGTAAACTGCACAGAGCTTAAAAGATTAGTTCATCCAGTTTGACTACAATTTTATCCCTTTAAAAAACGAGAGCTGAGCATATTGTCTTGATCTGTTGCGGATATTGCCACTAAGTCTTTGTCCTCACACGCAAGTCCAAAAGAAGAAGCAAACACATGCTTATCCAAACACATAATTTGTTAAGGAGGGGGGCAGCAATTTTCTGTAATTGATGCAACACAGACCCTTTGAAATCCCCCTGGTTAAAAAAGAAATCACCAGCCAATGTGGCTAAATGATACATTGTTGTGTCTGTTTTTGTGTACAGTAGGGATGGGATTACTGTAAAACGAATGGAAGTAGCGCAAGAATTCCTTGACAAAACTGGGAGAAAGTTAGTCGACACAAGAGGGCCCATCATGGCTGCTTTGGTTCTACTAATGCACATTTTATGAGTAAATATTAAAGAAAAAAAAAACACCCCACCTGCTCTGATAGCCAGAGGCATTTTGCAACCAGGAAAATAAAAGTGGAATGTGGGAAGGCCTGGGGTTTGTGTGCCCTGGGGCAGGAAGGGGTCCGCTGGGCCCATATTTACTCCAAAGCCAGAACCGCTTGGGGGTTCCACTGGCCCTGACAGCACTGAGGCCGCCGACCTGATCCAAAACCTCCCTCCTCACCTCCTACCCCTACCCCCTTTGCCAGCAATCTCCACCTCCACCTCAAACTCCCCTTCTCTCTCTTTCTTGCAGAAAAACTCAACCTGACACCTTCCATATAAGCCTTTTTTTCCACATGGGAAACATGCACATGACCTCTCCTTTCGCTCAACCCAGCTCAGACTTTACTCACCCTTTAAAATGAGGCTGTAGAAACAGGCTTGTGAAACTACTATTGTTCATAATATCTCGGAAAATATAGCAGTCTTTGACGGAAAAAGGGGAAAACTACTTCATTTTTAACTCATCTGTTTGGTGTCCTTTCTTTAGACATATTTCTCTGAACACTTGACTTTTATCTGGCCTGTTCTGGAAGTTAGTTTCGCTCTCTTAAACACTGGTTCATGAGATAAGTATGGCTTTGCAGTGACACTGTTTACTTAGCAAGTGTGGACAAATGTGCTGTTCAAACACCAGCTGATTGACCGGAAAGTTTCAAAGGATTGCGCAACATGTAGCCGACACATTTTTCTACAACAATCAAGAGGAGACAAAATTGTCCAGTAGTCGAAAATTTAGCAAAACTGTTGTTCACTACCTTTAATTAAATTGACTGGATGATGATAGGCTATAGCAAAGATTGCACACACCTGGAAGCACATCCAGTGTTGTCAAAGGAAGTGTGAGGGTGACATGATTGCAGTCCAAACACACCAACTTCTCAACAAGCTTCAGAAAGTAAACTGTGTTCCATTTCTGACTTTTGCACCCCCTCCCCCTTTCCCACTGTCCCTCTCCCTGTGTCATTAAGAGTATCTCTTGGCTGCTCTATAAATATTGTGGCAGCGAGGGTGAAGGCCAGCAGGAGCTGGCTGGTCTTCCATCAGCCCCGCTAATGAACAGGCGCTCTGGCACCTTTAGCATCAGGCTCTGCTGCAGAATGCCTCTGCTTTCAGGTGGTTCTCCTGCTTCACAGAGCTGCACTCATTGCTATTCTAATGGAATGACTCTTCCTCTTTCTTTCTTTGCCTTTAGTCGGACACAAATATAACTTGGACTTGGGGGTGCTTTCATTGGCCCCCTTAATCCCTCCAGTGACAAAGTGAGTGGGCTACATGTTCCAAGGCTGGAACACTGATTACTGCAGCTTAATCAAGTTGTCTTACTTACTCCTATTAGGGCTGTAAACAGTTAACTTAGAGTATGATTACTCGTCAGTACTTCCTAATCTGGTTAGTTTTCCCATGTTCTGACTTTGTGTTCACAAACCACAAAGCATAAAAAGATATCTGGATGCAAAGTGGAGTTATTTTAAAAATAACAGCAGCATAGATGAGGCTCATATTTTGGCATTACACCAAAACACCTTTTATGTAACTGCTTAAGCTATAACAAAAATAAATGTTTGTATTGTACGGAGCTCTATCAGATATAGAGTTGGGCCCGATCCAATCCAGTATCGCTATTTGGTGCCAATACTGTTGTAATTCACATAGCAGATATCAGATTGACGTCACCATTCCACATACTGATACAGACTCCACACTCTGACGTTTTTTATGAATTATAAATATGTAATGCCGCAATTTTAAGCTCATGGCCACAATGTTGCAGCACAAATGAATTAATCAATTAATAATTAAACAGTTCTACAAAGATTCACATAGTTTTTGTCTCCCAGAATTAGTCTGACATACAGGTGGAGGTTGCACTTAGACCATGAACCCACCATGATGTAACATGAGACAATCCACAACTGAGTGAGCAGCTAACAGTTGGCTGACTCAAAATGTCCTTAATTATCAGCTGATCCAAATTCAAGTATTGTAATTGGATCATAACTGAAGTGGATCACACATCTCTTAATCATCACCATGATAAACAAGTCCTTCTACTTTCCAGGTGATGAAGATTTTCACTCATCCATGTAACAAGATATCTAGATGCACGTAAGTCGAAGGCAACAGGATTTACTGGTTTTGTCTTGAGAACATTTTGCCATTAATCAATTCTGAGAACTCATAAGCTTCTCGAACAAGTGGTAAAACATTTTAAAACAGCAAATCTGGTTGTCTTTGAGAAGATGTTTCCAGATATTCTATTTTCCTGTTTTGTTTTGTTTTTCACATTAGC
Organism: Lutjanus campechanus; assembly: GCA_027495735.1. Taxonomy (NCBI): domain Eukaryota; kingdom Metazoa; phylum Chordata; class Actinopteri; order Lutjaniformes; family Lutjanidae; genus Lutjanus; species Lutjanus campechanus. The sequence continues at coordinate 24,458 of JAJHUR010137551.1, read as the reverse complement.
TTGTAGGCTACCACACATCCATGCATCCACTTGAGTTTTGTCAAATTAGGGAAATCTAAACTATTACCTCAGTTTGAGTTTTTGCAGTAATTGTGATCTATCATCATTATTATTTATAGTCAGTAGATCTGCCAGTGGATGTAGGGCGATGGATTGACAGGTCAAGGATCACATCCTGGACCTTCCTGCCTGGAGACTCGTACACACTGACCTACTTTAGAGGCTACATGGAGGTGAAAGAGGCATGTCTGCAGGCCTAGGTGTGTCTGAGCCCCTTACGCAAGGCCAAGCCAGGGGAAGGCAGGAGAAGAGGTTGGGCAACTCACACTGCGCATATGAGCTACATGCTTACCTTTGTTTGCAGGAAGCCGGGTCTGGGGCGTGGAGGGGAGAGTTAAAAAGGTGAACAGCAGCTGAGCTCTGCTGAGGGAGGAAAGTAAGCTGATTGCAGCAGCGCCCACATTCTGCTGGAGAATGCTGTATTTGGTATTGTTGCTGGAGGAGAGCTGAACGCTGCCCTTGATGTTGAGTGTCTGGTTTTGTTCTGCGAGAGTTCACTATGAATTAGTTAAACGGTAGACTGGATATAAGGAAGCTATGAAACATGCCTCAGAGGGAGAGAATGTGTACACTCTCCGGCTTCACAAAGACTTCCGATATTCTGAAAACACTACACACTATCACACAATTCCACCTACGCATATTCATCAATCAGAAAGCATTATGTCGAAGGCATCACACAAACATACCAACAGGCAATTAATCTTCACAGAAGCATCATACGACGAAACCAACAAACATTCAGTCTGTTCTGTGTCTCTTTCACACTTGCACATATACCTTGAAGCAGTTCAACCTCCATATTCATGAGGACTACTCCCTCAGCATACCTAAAGCCCGGGATTTTAAGGGTTTCAACTCAAATCTCAAATATGGTTTAGGTTATAGATTCATAACCAAACCAACAAGGCTAATTCGCCAGCTTTAAGCTATCTATTTCAGGTTCAATTAGCTTTAACCTAACTTATTATTGTTGTTACGAAACATTGTATTTACTATGATATCATGCATGAAAGAAGGGGGGAAAAAATTCCCACACAAGCAATTACATCCACACTCACACAGTGGGGTACTGCCGCTTTGCCACGGCAGCTTAATGAATAAATAAGTAATAAGGGCTTGGTTATTGGAGCTCATTAAAATGGGAGATGCTTCCATGACAATAAGACCTGAGGAGGGTCAGGGGAGGCGGCTGTGGCCCGAGCAGCACAGACGCCTCCCCTCGTCCCTCCATAACCTGACCACGTGCCCCCAGCGCTCACCTCCAAATCAACTCTGTCAGTGATGCACCCCCCCTAACCTCACCCTCTGCATCCCCACCTTCTCTGACACAGCAGCATCTTCATGCGTACACACACACCTGCACACACACACCTCTCTCATGGTTAATTACCACTTAGCTCAATCACATGGTGATCCGTCCATAAGAGCCACCCCCACCCTCCTCCCCCGCAACACAAACAGCGGCACACATGCCAATTATTGATGAATCTTTAATATGGCGTTTTACAAAGTCTCCATCTCATTTCCTACCACTGAGCAGGTGATTACTCTTCCAATAGGATGAGTTATATAAATAGAAAACGGCTCTAGCATCCACATGCATAAGCTTGAGTAATAATAAATTAGCTTAATGTAATATCATTGCAGGGTTGAGATAAAGTGGCCTGAGCCATTTGGAGAAGACGGCTAACTTTTTTTTTTTTTCTTTTTTTTTTTTTTGCTCCTCCTGCCTTGCATCTCCAGCTAGCTCTGTATAAAACCCCCGCACAAAAATCCCACGCCGCGATAACATGTCAATAATGAGCTGAGGCCATCTATTGATCAGCTTAATTTTGCATCTATTAGCTAGGGAACGGCTTGCTCCGGGGGCGAGGGAAGCCAGGCGCTAACACGCACCGACAGGCTGGATGGAGATCATTACAACTGATGTTCACACACACGCTGTGATTGACATGGAGATAAGGCAGGGGAGAGCCCGGGCTCGCACGCCTCCCCGCACACTAAGCTAATGATACACCAAACGTGTGCTTGGTGTGTGTACAGCAGTGTGTGTGTGTGTGTGCGTGTGTGATAGAGACTGTATATCTAGAAAGAGAGTTGGAGCAGGGGAGAAAAAAAAGAGAAAAAAGAGGAGAAGAAAAGCAGGCCACACGCCTTTGCTAATTGGCACAGTCAGACAGGGAAGCTCATAAAAGACGAAAAAGCATTTAGTGGAGCACCTCAGCTTTCTGGATCGCCTTATCAAGTCTGTGTCATTTAAATACCGTTGACTACACCACAGAAAAGCCTGGCTTTGACCTGGAATGCATGGCTTCATCTGATACTTCCTTAATTTAGAGAGTTTGCATAAGAAACTCAGTCGAGGCATTCATTATGAAAATCGTTTGTTTTCCCCGTGAACGAATGATTGCGAGCTTTACGTGCCCTTTGTCAACACAGCAACCAAAGAAGCTTTTTTTCTTTTCCTCTGTGCGTTTTCTGACACTCTCCTTTTTCTCACATTCAGACGAGGTGACGTAGAGAAGTAGGGATGGATCCATACAGAGCAAGAAAACAATATGGTGTGAAGCCCTTTCTCCTCCTGCTAACCTATCCACCACCACCGCTGCGGCAGTGGGCCTGGCTTGGCATTGATGCAACCAGCTGCAATATAGGATGCTGCATGTCATCCACAAGGAGAGTGGAAGAAACAGAGAGGGAAAGGGAAGGGCCGGGCGCCGAAACTGCACCTTTTACCACACCATCAAAAAGAAAGGGCTGAATCTTTGTGCACACCATCTGTATATCAGAGTTTTTACGGGGAGGAGGTCTTGTTTTACGCCAGATAGGTTCTATGGAGGTGAGGTCAGAGGCATGGAGCAAGAAAAAAAAAACCCTTGGCTACAAACTGTGTGTTTTTGTCAGCTGAGGGATGCAGCGAAGGGATCGAGGGAGCAGCGGGAGGAGGGAGGCGAGGGGAAGGGAGGTGGGGGGAGAGGAGAGGAGGAGAGAGGAAAAAAAGCCCTCAGCCAAGCCATCAAGTTGAACATTGAACTTCACAGTAGTAGCTGCCTTTCTATGCCTCTCCTTTTGATGTTACCTCCAAAGCAAAGGATCAAAGGCTTGGAGTGTGGCGTGGGGAAGTCCCAAGCTCTTAGCCTGCCAGCCTGTGATATATGCAAAAGTCTACGCCAAAAGAGAGAGCGCGGGGCAGAGACAGAAAGAGGAAGAGGAAAAAAAAAGAGAAAGCTTGCATGGAATGTGGCTAAATAGTATGTTTTGTGTCTAATGAATGACAAGGGGGTGACGCAATCAGACGGTTAGTTACAATCTGACGTAGATCTGGGTAAAGTGCATACACACGAGTTTTTGGAAAATAGGTGTTTGATCGGGATTGCCCACATGTTTGTTGCCCTCATCCCCATTTCATCCCCCCACCTTCAACCAGCAACGTAGGGCAGGACAGCCCCCCCGCCCCCCCCTCCACTTCCACTTCGCACCAACCCCCAGTGCCTTTCCCCGACATCAAGGGGGTGAGAGGCTGTGTCGTCTCGACATAAATATACAGTGTGCCGTTAAAGCGAGGACTACAGTAAACACAGCGCACATGAAACCCTGGTTGTCTCCCGAGCACAAACACACACACAACACACACTCACAACACACACTGTGGGCTCAGCTGGGCCAAAGAGGGGAGCAGAGGTGTGCTAAACTTGACAAATCTCTACGAGACAAACACAATCCACACACACACACACACACACACATACACACACACACGCACACTCACACACCCTTTCCCCAAGGCTGTAGGATTAAGAGGTCCAGCTGGCTGACAGCAAGCCCTTCCTTCCCACGTATCCCGTCGATCTCAACCTCCCCCCCGCCCCCATACACCCAACCTCCACAGCCCCTCCCACACCTCCACCCCCCAGGTCTGCCAGCCATCCAGCTCACCGAGCATGCCAGGAGGACACACCTGAATTTGACATCGATCGGCCCTGAGCCCGTTTCACCTCCCTCCTCTGCCCCGTTCACATTTGCACAACGGGAGGAAAAACTCCAGAGTTGAGGAAATCCTCAAGAGAAATACGGATGTTTGGTGAGGAGCCACCACACCAACAAAACATAAGCTACACATCATCTGCACCATCAACTCGGTTCATCCATCTATCTAGCCGTTTGGTCTGTGCTACTGGTTGCGTTCCACAAGTTACAGATTCCTTGAAAGTCACGGCCTTGAGAGATGGAGGGGGTGCCGAAGACAACGCATAATGAGCCCTGTTGTTGTAGGAATAAGAGAAAGTGAGACAGAAAGAGCGGAGAAAGAGAAAGCTGGAGTCTAGGAGGAAGAATACAAGCCCCCCTTCCCCACTTCTCAACAGCTGCCAGGTCACTTTACGAATGTCTGGGAGAAACTATGCAGCAGGGTGTTGTTTGAGTGTTATATCATTTTGTCGACAGGGAAGTATGAGTGCTCGAATGTGCAAGAAAATATTCAGTATTCCAATATGTGACATGACTGAAAGTTGGGATTATGTTACTGGAATCTGTTTAGCACGTTTCACATGTTACCATGCATCCACAGCAGGCCTGGAGGGAATGAAGACGAAAGAAAGAAGTGGTCAAAACAAGAAGATGAACTAGAATCCAAATGATATTGGACTTTTGAGCCTGATACTGATAATATTTGACAGTTCAACATGTAAACAGCGCACTCTCCCGAACTAAAGAGCAAAGAACTGAGATTTGAAAGAGTAATGTGTCAATACCAATTTTTCTTTCTCAATACTGATTCTGATACCTGAACTTTCCATATTGGCTGACACAGAGTACCGATACAAGTGCATTAAAAAATGATCTCAGGGTTTTTCGTACAACCCCAAAACAGTTCAGTCCAATCCACTTCACAACTACAAAAGAAAGACAACTCTAAAAGTCTGCTCAGGATTTTACTGTGGATCCCCAAAAAATAGGGCTGTCACAATCCTCCAAATCCACGGTTCAATTTGACTCAATTTTAAAGTAACCATTTGATTTGATTTTCTGAGTTAAAGGTATGTTTTTTAACACTGACTGACAGCTGTGCCATTATTAGACGATCAAGTCTTGATTTGTAAAAGCCAACAGGTCATAGGTTTTAAACCCAGACATCTGTCATCTGTACTTTTTCAAACTCTTCTTTAAGAAAATAATCTGTATGGTAACAAGTGTACATGATGGCTGGTACACCACACTGTGTTGTCTTTCAAGTGCCACAAATAGGCGGAAGTGAAGAGAAAACAAACAGAAAGAATCACCTATTCTGCCTGGTTATTGAAATTGAAAGCTCATTTTGATCAATTTTTGACTTAAACTAATGTTGAAATTGTGGCATCCCTTCCACGAAGCCAAATCAAATCCAGAAATAAAGACCGAAATAACAGCATCTGTATTCACAGTTTGGTAACAGAGATTATGTGCAATATATACACCTGGTACTCATGCTACTATTGATCAGTCAGTCAGGTTTGCAGCATAGCTGTTTGCAACCTTAGCTCCACTAAGACACAGGCAACTGGGAAATACACAATCCACTGGATTATTGTCCTCCTGACACAAACTTCCAAGACCTTCTGCTTACCACGAGCTGGCTGCAATAACTCAGACTTTGTAACACAATACAATACCAAAGTAAAGCTGGCATTTCTCTCCTCCACTGACCATAAAATTTGGCGATGCCGCTGGGAAGTAGCAGGCTTATACATTACGAGGTATCAGATGAGTGCACAGACTTGTGTTCGCACCAATCCCACATTTTAGGCAATATTTGAGGCATTTTCCAACACTGGTATCGGTATCAGAACAAACCTAATCAGTGCTTCATTGTTTTCAAAGAACCACAATATGTAAATCAACTTCATAAAAGTACCACAAATGAATGTACCCTTCTCACATGAACATCCCCACAGGTTCTCCAATTTCGCCAAGCCTAACTGTGAGGTTCTGCTCTCCAACACCGACTGGACAATCCAAGGCTACGACAACCAAACATATGAATTCTTCACCTTCCTTGTTACCTGGAGCCAGAAGTGAGTGACAGGCCTAATGTGGGGAAAAGACGGGCATGATTTAGGTGAAGTTTGGGTGAAGACAAAACAAGACAGGCAGCAGCAGGGTCTCATTTCGGTTATGATCACAACCAGAAGATGCTAAAACCGTGCTTAGGGCTGCCTTGCCCCAATGGGTAACTAATGAGAACAGAGAAAAATCTATCCAGCAATTCACCATGATACCATCGACAGAGGCAGATCACTACCACAGATTGGGTTGGGTGGGGTGTAGAAGGAGAAAGAAAGAAAAAATAAAAACAGACAAGGCGGCAGTGTGAGGAAAGAATAAGAATTAGGGAGTGAGAAATGGAGAAAGGAGAGAGCAAGAGATAGAAGGGAGGGAAAAAAATTCACAATGATGACACGTAAGTGCAAAGAGCGATTAAGGATTTACTTTCAAAAGGACTCCCATTGATCTTTTTTGATAGACCTGCAATAAATCAAACCGGATTGACTCGCATGAGAACCAAGCCTAATCCTTTAGTCAGATCCAGGAGAACTCCAACCAAACCAGCTGTTAATTTAGGCTTTACAAGATAAAGCGGGAGAAATCCAACCTGATGTACCCTAGGGCAGAGGCTTACATCATCTCTGTAAAGCAATCAACTTATTGCCAGTTTGGAGAGGTAATCAGAGCACATACTGAGAGAGGAGAGGGAGAGAGGGGAGGGATTGCTGGGTGGAGAGAGGGAGGTGGAAAAAGAGAGAAGGGAGACAAGAGATGGCTGAGGAGATTAGAGCGAGAACAGGAGCATAAGAATGTAAGAAACGACAGAAAATGAAAATTTTGCTCACTTTTAAAAAAGAAAAATAGATTTTTTTCTGCATGCTGGCCAAACACACAGGTCCTCTGACTGAAACAATGAAACTTAACTTTGAAACAAAAAACATGTTTACACACAGTACATCTCCAATTATCTCCAGAGGGCGAGGATGAAACAGAGAGGAGCTAGCTAGATGCACACAGTAGCTCTCCAGGCTGACAGCAGGGAGTGGAGGCAGGCTTCAGCTCCCCTCCTCCCCTCCTCCACACCACCCTGTAATTTCCCTGGAGGCCAGCCCAGACCTCGTCCCCATCCCCAGTGGCCGGTGCCACCTCAGCCGGGTCCTGCCAGCCGCGCTGTGGCTGCACCATAGCACAACCATAGTAATTAAAATGGTTATTTTTGTTTGGGGGAACAAGAGGGATTTTTTTTTCCAAGCTCTGGACGGAAGTATTGCAAGACACCATCCAGCCCACACTGAGTAAACCACACTGATGTCTTTTTCAGTTGTGCATTCTGTGCTTGTGTGTGAGTGTACTGTATGTCATCAGGGTGCTATGGGGGTTTTAATTCCTCTTCTTGTATTAGCTGCAGTAGATGACAGAGAAGCAGAGAGGAGCGCCAGCATTGAAGCTAAGCAATGAATTGCTGTGGACTGGGTCAGCAAGACAATGCATTTAAGCCACTTAAAAGAGGTCCACTTAAAAAAATCAATATCATTTTAAGTGTATGCTATATTAAGAATATTTTCACCACTTTCTGACAGGAAACCACTGTTGTATAAGCTAAATATCGCTCTCTCCAAACCAACAAAAAAAATCAGATCGAAATCAGTAATTTTACCTCACAGAACCCAGGAGCTGCTGCTCTACCGCTGCCGCTACCTGCTACTCAGTTTGTGCTATTGTGTGACTTTTGTGTTTTAAAAGAATAGTTCAGATTCACCACAGTCACACAAAAACACAAACTAATGGATTGAGGCAGTGGACGACCAGCATCCCGCGTGTTCTGCAGTCAAATAAAAGGTAAAAGGTAAAATAATTGATTTCACCAGTGGAGTTTGGTTGGTTTCCTGTCAGACAAGCCAGTCTGACAGCAAAGTTAAGCAGTGAAAATATTCCAACTATAGCGTATATTTAAACTGATACAGATTTTTTTAGGTGGACTGTTTTTAAGTGGCTAAAAAACCTTTTGCTGTTGACCCTGTCCACAGCAGTTCATGGCTTAGCTTTCATGCTGGTACTTGTCTCTGCTTCTCTAAACTAACGGCGTGCCAACCGCCATCTACTGTAGCTAGTTCCCTGACTATTGACATACAACCCCACATCACATAATCCAAACTATCCCGCTGCAATGGAGGATGCAGAAGATAAAGCCTGAAAACCACACCAACACCCCCCCTTGTGCACACGCTGGCACAAAGACTCATTAGCTCACCATCTCGCCTGTCTTTAATGTCCTGTTTACAACACAAAACAACCAGATCAGGACTGAAATCCAATCACACTGCTTTGCAGGGCCCTTCACGTCGGCCTCGCAGGAGAGCTGAGGAGAAGCAGGCCTTGTAGTCTCTGGACACTGTCCAAGGGAAACCAAACCTCAGGAGTCAAAACAAAACCACACATAAAATCAGAGTTAAAACAGCAGCCTCTATTCAGCCCGTCATGACCCCATCCGCGCACACACACAAACATACGCACACACTCTATGGCCCCTAGCTTCTTTCTCTACCCCTTCCTGGTTACACTGTGTGCACACAGGGATCACTCCGTCTTCAGCGGGGCTCCTCTCACATCGCCAAATTGACTGGTGACTTGGGTTTTGACACGGACTCATACACACACACACATCCATGTAAAGGAGACTGCCACTTAAGCTCGACTCACATCAGCCTGCGCTATCTTTAGCAGCTGGGCTAAACTGTTAAAACCGCACAACAACTCTCTCCCCCTCCCAGCCAGCCTCCCCCCGACTTCAAATAAGACGGCCTGGCTCTTTGGCAGCGGCTGCCCACTGGCACCTCCCTCCACGGCCGCAAGGTCACACGTTTAATTACACAGAAAGTAGTAATCTCACCAGACAGATGGCAAGCAGGCCGCCTCTCAATTACTTTATGCCCAATTGAATCATTACTGATGTTATTTGCTAAATTATGGCACACAGAAAAATACCACAAAAACTGGATTTGTGCTACAAGTGAAAGGGGGTGGAGGGTTACGGGGTCGTGGCAGTGTTAGGACAGAGAGGCAGATGTGCCAAGCAACTGTGACAGAGATCAAAAAGGCGTGAAGAATACAAGCGCATGACTGTGTTAGCTTTTGGGAAAAAAAATTGGAAGTTTAATACCACAGTGATCAGTGCCAGAAAAAACAGACCCTTATTTTTCTCGCAACCAAAACTGGTACAGAACATTGGCCTATGTGGAAACAGTCGGCTCCCGGCAGCCCAGTTGAGGAAACCGCATGACAAGGCCAATTTAAAACGTGAAGAAAGTGTCTGTCTCTTAAAAGTGAGCCAAGGAAAAAGAGTTGGGTTTTCTAGAGTTTTTTTTTCCCCCCTCTCTTTAGGACAACCAGTTTGTCGTTGGGGGAGCATCCCAGTGGGCTCGACTACTTCCCTGAAAAACCCCCAAACAGCAAGTGTGAGACGTCTCATCTCAGCATCCACCCCTGTTGATGCCTCACTCATCGTTTCTCAGCTCCTCCTGCCAATGGCTTCTGTGAACAATTAGAGGTTGACTTTCCCAGCGTCTCAGACCACAGCATCTCAATCTCTGGCCAGGGAGCTCCAACAGCCTAGCTCGCCGGCCAAGAAACAAGATTCTCCTCAAGTTCAGGCCTGAGTTTTGCTATTTATTCATCACTGACTGTTAGTGAGGCCCTCTCTCGGCCTGTTTATGATTTAGCACTACCACAAAGCTAAATAACAGCAAATTAACTGCACTGACTGGCCTCATTAATGTCAGGCATAAAATGATTTCAGTCAGATCCTTTCTGAAAACCACTAATGTTAACTCAATTACCAAAACTTCGTTCGTGGGCATACCAAGAAAGATGAGGCTTTGGACTGTACGACTATAAATTATCCAGCTGACTGGCTGCTTGTTGGGCTAACTTTGCATTTCTTCTCCATAATTTATTCTTGCACCTATGGGTGTCATATTAAGCCACAGCTTTATGTCTCTTGCCAGAAGTAGACAAATGTACGCCATGAAAAGATGTGACCAAGTCATTGTTTTGCAAGTGAAAAGTAAATCTCAAGTCTTTGCACTCAAGTCCCACATCTAGACAAGCAAGTCCCAAGTCAAGTCCTAAACTTTGAGTTTCAAGTCCAAAACCAGTCATAAGACAGTCCTCACTAAACGTAATTCCATTTTAATGACAGAGACTCAACTTCCAGTTTATTGTGCAACTTCAAATGTGGCACGAAGCTGGAAGTTGTTGTGTGCCTTGTTGCGATCATTTTTTTGTTGACCACCACGTAGTTTTTCTACATTGTTACGACCATTGTAGTTTTTGTGTTCTTGGCTTCTGTTCTTTGTTTCAGGAGGCTCCTAATTAACAACTCCTCCTCTCCAATCAGTGGCACCTGCCCTACAAATGGCCCTTCCCCCACCTCTCACACTCTCTTTCAACCAGCAGATTCTGAAGGAGAAGAAGCCCTCCACAAGTCTTTGTTTATTTTTGGTTTTCTTTTATCTACTTAATAAAACTAAAATTTGATTTAGCCAACTTTGTTCTCTTCATGTCGCTTCCCTTGAGCCAGGGTTGTAAAATATGGGAGGCCTGTCCAGGATTTATATTTATTTATTTATCTTGGTCGAACAAAACTATGCTTGCCATAATTTTTTGAAACTGGAGCTCAGTAACGTAACATAATGTTAGTTCTTTGTGGTTCTCTCAATTTGTAGGAATACTTTCAGACTGGTCAAATCAAAGTGGATCGGGGGAGTTAGGTGTCGACTTGCTGGGAATGAATAGCAATGTCTGTTGAGTCAATTTAAATTTGTCAAGTGAAGTCGAGTCTAAAGTCATCAAATTTATGTCATGGTAATTGCGTAACTCATGTCCACATCTCCGATGCCATGTAAAACAAAACTTGACTACATGGTGTACAGCTGAGACCAGCGTTTACGTCTAAATTTACTGAAGCATAAGAGGCTTGAATAACTTTTCAACCAAACCACACAGTATTTAACTGCACACAGTGGTAGTGAAAAACATTTGTCCTACTGGTGACCGTAATAAGACTGGCAGCTCGCCACTAACTGGGAACAGTTGTGTTGAGAGGCACGTCTACTGATGTAAAATGATCTGTGGGAGCATATCGAAAACTTCCATGCGGGGTGAGGAATTGCACTGGCCTATAGACGGCAGTTGTTCTCCCATGAGGGTGGGCAGGCATCTGGGAAGAAGCGAGCGGGCGGATCAGGAGAAGATGATGACTAGATCTGCATATTTACAGCACAGGGTTTTCAGATTGCACTCTGTGTGATCCCAAAGGCGAGGCTAGAAAATGAGAAGAAAAGGGTCCATGGAACTTCCCCTAGAAGGCTCAGAGGGCTTACAGTAATGGCTCCCAGGCACATCCACAACCCCACTATCCTGAGAGGACGGGGGAGGTTTCCTGTTCAACTTTCCACTTGTGCCATTGCTCAGCTTGGGAGAGAAGCTGCACTGCTGCTTAATACCACAATGTTCACAGTACTTCTACAGGGAGTCAGAGACACCAAAACATTATCAGAGAGAGGTTAAAGGGGCATTTTCACATGATGATTTTGTTACCAGTTTTCTGCATTTTTACTGTTATGACAGGTTATCAAAGAACTTTTGATCTAAAATTTGGGATGTAGTGATTTATTGGCCAAACATTGGTGTTGATATTCGTCTTGTTAACTGCAACCGGCCTATCAGCAAATAATTTAAGGTTTACCAATGGCAATGACCGATGTTTATCTGTCGTGCAACAATTGATTTCTTTATTTCCCTGGGACAAAAATAACAACAAAAACTAAATAATGAACCGCAAAAAATACACTGATATCAGCATCAGCCAAACTTTTATTTTAAACAGAATTTCATGATCAGGGCATTCCTAATTAAAGTGAAACTGCAACTAAGACAGACTGAATCTGTTAATCAAACATCGAGGGCTAAAACACATTATCAAACCAGAGCAGAATCAGATCTTTAGAAAGCATTTTATTGTTTTTCCTATTCATAATTATACAACAGATGTTACATAGTGTAATATTTCTAACCATGAAGGCCATTACATGCCTCCTGTAGTTGTTGGTGCTCACATGACAGCTCTCACGTCTGCAGTGATGTAGCACGTGTGCAGATCCTATCTCTCAAAATTAGAAACATTGCCCATTGCACGCCTTTTGGTGTGTGCAGTGCGATTCCAGCTGCTTCAAAATGCAGCTGCATAACTAATCAACAGTTGAGCTGGACTTCAAATGTTTGCACAATGTTTCATTCTTACCTGTAAAATCTTTTAAAACTATTAACGAAATCTATTCAGCTGTTTAATTGGCATTTTCAGATTAAAACAGTTTTTCAAGTTTGCTTATTTTGATACCGCTTAAAAGATAACCAATGATTAAATCATAAAGAGGATTTTAACATGTCAAAGTTTATTTCAGAGCACAATCACATCTCTCCCTATTAAATTACAATGCATAAAGTATGTAGAGTATACTGAGTGGCTGCTGAAGGTGCATGCACAGGCGCACGCACCATGTTTCAGCCTTAAGCCACAGGACTGCAGCGAGGCCTGCTCATTTGATCCTCCACCAGCAGGGAATTCTAGCTGATGCTGTATCCCAGTGGCCCACACTCGACTGTGGGCCTTGCAGTCTTTCCCCAGCTGCTGTATGGCAGGCATGGGCGACAGCGCTGGCACCTGTCTCTGACAAGCCTCGGCATTCACACTGACTCTGGTTTCCTGAGGCCGGCTGCCTGGCAGTCAGGTGACAAATGCTAACACACACTGCCTCCGACACAGACTGCAAAAACATGCGTGCACACGGCAGTCCAAATCTACAGAACCAAGAGGCTCTTTAAGTATGATCCAACCACTTAAAAAGCATCGGCATCATAGTGAGAGAGGTCTTAGCCTCTCGAGTTTCTCTGTCTGATAGCAAGCCCTGCCCTGATTCAGGCTGTGGCTTGGAGCTGTAAACCAAAGCTTACCTCAACGCCTCTCACCCGCCCGGCTATGCTCTAACCACTGTTTTTGCATACCGCTCAGCTTGTGTAACTGTTGAGTGGTTTCGCTCCAGCGAGACAATGGCTGTGTAACAGACTAAGCAGAGTCAATGAGTGGCAAGGATTGATAAACATAAATCTGACCACGCTACACAAGAAAAACAGACCAAAATAACTTGAAGCATTACGCAGCGGAAGAGCTTTCCTGATAGCAAACTAAAAGTAACATAGGTGTGACGGACTCGGGCCAGAGGGAAAGATTTCTCAGGTGAGTCGGTCACTGTGCTGAGGGCTCTGCGTACCCACAGTAAACACTGACATCCACACTGTAATTATAACTCCATTTGAAACTCCCCCGAGTTCAGAGAGAGTATCAAAGTCAGTCTGGGTCAGAGTAAAACTGTAACACCATCAACATTAACACAAACCCCGCGGCAGCATTTATTATTGTTATTATTATCTTCCACTCACTTCTAAATACAGTGTTTCTGCAGGTTTAAACTGGTTTAATTTGAGACTTGTTAAGACCTAGTCAAGAACATTATGACTGCAATTTAAGATATCACGTCCATACTGGCAAAGAAAAAAAACATATGAAGGTTTTAGCAATGTTATAATCAGGGAACACCTATGTCTTCATTGCTTCATTGACTGATGTTTCACTACCATGTGTAAAGTCCAGGGCACCTCTGCTTCTAATGCTGGTGCAGTCCAGAACAATATTGGGTGATGGATGGTGTTTGCTGAGGGCTTTTTACTGCAGCCATTCAAATGCCTTTATACCCAAGGTTCCTAATTTGACCGTTTTCTTGCACATGGTGCAGCAGGCTTAAAGTTGGTTATTTCCAAAAGGCTTCAACCAAGCACTAAATGTTCTCGGGCTGGATCTCGCTGAACTTTATCATTTATCAGGAAATGATGGGTTTTCCATCAACGGTAACATAACACGACTCCTGTCAGCTATAAGCAAACATAAAAAGAGTAAAGTAAAGTAAACCTGAAAGTACAAACAGCGACGCAGGAGAGAAACTAAACTTTAAACCACAGAGATTCAGTTAGAAGCTACAAAAATACTGAGAGTTGAACACACAGGTCTCTCACTGCTGTCCTGCACACACATGTTGAGTCCTTGAGGCTTTCCAACACATATCAGAAAAAAAGGCAAAAAGATCTACTAGCAATGGTAAAAGGGATAATCGCCTGTTTTTAAGTGGCTTAGTCATGTTTAAAATACCTGCACATGCACACTAATTTTGATGTAAAAACAGTATAAGACACTTTTAAGGCCTACAATTCAGATTATTGGCCTCAAGCCTTTTTAAAGACCTGTAGAAACCCTGCAAGTACATGGAAATTAAAATGTTTGTAAAGACACTTCTTGAGAGATTGACACTAGAACCAGAAACAGGTTACAGGTCTGTCCTTTTGGGGCATTTAATTACTGACTGGTCACAGCGGAGCCACAACTGCTGCATACAGAAAAAGCAGTCATTTAACTCGCAGGATGTGGGGCTGCCGACAAGACCTGATTGAGCTCTCTGGTATGGCAAAGCATGTTGGTACTCACTCTGCCGCCCAGTGGACCACAGCCACGTTTCCCCACCTCATTTGCAAAGCAATCCCACTTCCCTCCCACTCAGTGCACTCAGTGCATCTTTTTGTCATTTCCACATCCAGGCTCCATTTGTTTTGTCCGCTGAGACAGCAACAGGGGGGAGGAGCGGAGGGAGGCAAGGAACCAGGTCTCAAGGAGACTGCTCTGCAACCAAAGAGCATCTTCACATGTAGCACCACCCTACAAAAAAAAATACACACCCACATTCACCCGGCCCACTGAGCCAACACACACTCACCTCTCCCCCGCCTGACTAATGTGCCCTGACACTCGTACATCACCCGTAAATTGGCCAAATGAATTAACCACGGCCCCTGCTTAGCTTTACGGGCTTTAAATGGATTTTCTCCTCTCCAGGTCTGCCCAATAATTGCATTTATCCATCTTGTTGAAGCCAGGTTTACACACTCGCGAAGATCATGCCAATCCCCGGATACATTTTCCGCTCTGGTGGCAAGAGTGTGAGAGATTTGTCATCGGATCATAACAGGTAATTCAAACAACAATTAGCTTGACGACTCCGCCGTATGTCAATGTCTGGCTCCTTGTTGGACAGGACCTTCGGTTAGAGCAATGAGGTGCCTTCTATCTCTTCATCTGTCTGCACATCTCTTCTTGTTGCCCTTCCCTCAGTGTGATAAATTGAGCCTTGTAAATACTTTTTTATCTATCATCCAAGCCTCCAGGTTAAAGCAGCAAACACCCACAGTAGGGAAGAAAGTAGTGGCTATCAGTCTTTAGCTGTTTCATTGTTCACAAACACACATTCAGACAGAGAGCAGAGGCAGGGTGAAGGCAGAGCTGTGAACACCGGCATCAGTGGGGGTCATCTGCACACTTGTGAATGTTTGAACAGAAGTGCATTAGACACTGGGGGGGCCCAAAGGACAATTCAGCTATGTAAACATGCAGCAACTTCCTTCCCTCAGCTCCTCCAGGCCTGCACTGAGACGAGCCACTGTTTAAACAGCACACACAGCATTCCTGTGCCTGGGCCCCGGCCAGCTGCTGCATCCTCACTGCAGGCCTGCCTGCCTGCCTGAGCAGAGACAGATACAGGCCTTACAGCAGCAAGGGTCATCCACAACACACAAAGGGCTTTTATAGACATGCAAAACCGAACTCATGCTAGAAATGCTCCAGAGCCCTTA
The DNA here is from genome assembly GCA_027495735.1 of Lutjanus campechanus. NCBI lineage: Eukaryota > Metazoa > Chordata > Actinopteri > Lutjaniformes > Lutjanidae > Lutjanus > Lutjanus campechanus. The sequence goes on along the minus strand of JAJHUR010137551.1, from coordinate 8,582 downwards.
AACGCTGCCTGCCAGAGTCCACGCTGACCTCCCACGGAGGAGAGATTAGTCCAATCATCAGATCCGTCCTGAAATCTTAACCACCTGACGCCACTTGTAATGACGAGGCTGGAAATTTATCTTTATTGATATTTCAAATATGCAAAGTGTGGCGGCCAATAAAGATAGAGGGGGCAGTAAAGAGGAGATAAAGAGCGTCCTGGTTCTAAAGGCCACTGTGACGTGCATCACATGACACAAAGGCCACCCCCGCAATCGTGATGCCAGCCTCTGAATCTTAACTTTCATTATGAGCAAACAGGTTTCAGATTCACGGTTAATATCTGAAATTAACCTTTGGCTTACACGCCAAGAGACAATAAAACAGACATGTTTAAAACACTCAAAAACGTTTACAGAATATGTATCGTAAAAACACACGAAATCACCTCAGCAATTTAATTTCTACCAAAAGATAACATGATGTTGAGGTGTACACCACAAGCCAAGTTTGGCAGAACACAAACTGGATATCGTACAAGAATTTTGTGGAATCAACTAATCTTTTCTTATTAACGTAAATATAAATGTTTTAACGCTCTCAAGTTAAATCAATTTAAAATTTTTATTTATATTTTTATTTTTATTAAAAGTTTTATTTTCAGACCACTTCAAAATTTATCAACACAAGTTGTTCTGACTTGTAGCCTTTTGAATCAAAAGGTGTGAGTCAAAAGCTGTGGGTTCACTCAACTCATTAAATTACATTTCAAAAGAAACTTGAAAATGGTTTGAGAGTTAAAACTCTTTTCAGACCCCCCCCCCGCCTTTTGTAGTTTGAAGAAAACACCCAATTAAAAACAAATGACAATGTCAGTATCATATTAATTCCCTATCCCTATATTCTTAGTTGATTCAACTTAATATCTTGAGCTAATTGAACTTAAATCTTTTCTCAGGTTTACTTAACTAAATAGGTTTTTCATTTATAAAATTTATAAGATGACTTTGAACCAATTATTCAACCCGTGTTCACACAACGTACATTTTTAAAGCAGCAGGGGAACTTTTATTTTGAAGTTGAACCAGCTTAAATTATTTAGAAATCCATGTCTACAGGGGCATCACAATTCTCCAAATCAACTATTCCATTTGTCTTTCAATTTTAAGGTCAAGATTTGATTCAGTTTACACTTTATTTTCACCACTAACAGCTCGAGTTCTCACCTGCAAAAAGCCACCAACCAATGTGGCCTTGTGGGTAATCTGAATCGTAATATGTGGCTAGAGGGTTTGTGGTAGGAAGTGAGTCTCTCTCGGTCCTAACATGTTGCTGCAGTCGCAGAAAAGTGCTTCATGCTAAAAGGGGCAGTAAAACGTTCTACAAGGAGTTTTTAAATTAGTCATGAAACAGTTTCAGTTTAACACTGACACCTCTGTATGATCCACATAAGGAAACGAGAGCATCAGCGAGAAGAGGGGTTTTTTTCTACATAGATATTCTCAATGCCTGGCAATGGTGCAAAAATAGAATTATTTTTAATCGCACATCCTGTTTTTGATTTGCATCACTGAAATTGAAAGCTCATATTAATCTATTTTTGATTTCAAATTGAAAATGACCTATTTACCAAGTACAAGTATGTGGCTTCACCTCAACAATTTCACTCCTACTGAAAAATAATATTATGTTAAGGTGTTCACCACAAGCCAAGTCTGGGAGAACAGAAAGATTAAACACTTATAATCAAGACATCTGTTACAGGCCAGTGTCTCCTTTCTTGTTTATCCACAAAAGACAAACTTTGGAATTTTGTGGTGTTAATTTTGGACTTTGATGGGGGTTGCTCCACTTAAGTCACTTCCAACCCAAATAAGAAATTAAATCCCTCACTTCAACAGTTTTGAAAAGGGACTGCCACGGGGGAACCTGATGGAATAAGACTCGTGTCCCGTTTTGGGTCAAGACCCAAGACCCGTCATTCCTGTTCCAGAGTCTGTAAACTCAAGAGCGGGAACATGTGCAGCACAAATTTAATATTTACCACAGAGGTAGTAAATCAGCCGTCAGTCATGCTCAGTTTTATTATAGGTAGACTTCCTCCCTGTGTCAACGCCTCAGCAGTGGACACCAACTGAACTGCAGGTCATTATTTCAATCAAACAGCAATTTCAGGGTGACTAGACTGCATTGTTTTCCACCTCAACAGCGCCACGTTCCTTCCCCTCCTGCCTATCTGTTTGTCTGCCACTTCATTTGGCTCCTCTGTCCGACCGTCCATCAGTCCATCCCTCCTAGCTGGACGGTGAAGGCCACTCATCTCACCTCAGGACAGTTGTCCAAACAAGACACTCCATTCACTCTGACCCCTGGAGGGAGGGAGGCCACTGACAATTCACTCAGTGCCGTGAGTCAATTTGTTCACTTTTGGAATTGACCCTGAACACTGCTGACACACCGGCCTCTCACTGGAGTGGAATGAATACTGAGGACGATGGGGGGGTGTGTGTGTGGAAGAAGTGAAAACATGCTAAAACAATGTCCATACATGTGTTTTCAGTTTCAGCGCAATGCATTTTATATTAAGTACAGTTTAAATGCCACGGTCCATTTTGGAGAGGAGGAAAGAGGAAAAACAAATACTGTTTGAAAGGTTATCTAAAATGTAAATCATTTAAAATATAATAAACTATTTGTTTTAACTTGAAAAAGTTAGTGTCTGGGCTGCCTTCGAATTGCCTTCGTCGACTGAATTTGAAAAGACAAGTTGAGGTAATTTTGCAATGATTCAAAACACGTGGAAAATTCAGCTTTTTAGTCTCTCTAGGAGATTTTCTCTGTTTATTATCATATTAAACTGAACATCTTTGGGTTGGACTGACAAAACAAGACATTTAAAGCCCTGAGTTGTTCTTGAAAAAAAAAGTGTTCAATAAGCTTACAATAATTAGTTGAACCAACAAGTCTTCACTCACAATGGAAAGTCTGCAAATATGCTAATCATGTTTCTTTAAAAACTGAATTGATTGAACTCTTTACAGCGCACTCATTCAACTCATCATTTCAAGTCGAAAGACTTCAAGTTAGAAGAACTAATGTTTTTAAGTTAAAAGTGTTCTGAAAATAAATACTAGACATTTTAAGTTTAATTAACTTGAATGAATAAAACTTGTCTATTTATGTTGAGTTATTAAGAAAAGATTCCTTGACTCCACTTTTTTTTTTACAGTGCAGTTTGTAAAGTACTGTTTATAGACTTTATACAATTATTATTTCAATCTAACTAAATTTGCAAAACCAGTCATGTTGCTTGATGCTGAATTTTGGAGCAAAATAAATACTTAATGCACTGCATGTACTATTACCTGCACAATGGTTGGCAATTCAGCGCTCACATGCTAAGCACAGGCCATGTGTGGATGTGACAAGCTGTTCACATGAAATGTTATCTAGTGCTGTACACAAGTTGACAGCTGTCTCTTTACAAGAGGCGTATTATTATTGTGTGTAAATAGGTTTCTAACAGCTGGTTTAAGAGCTAACATGGGAATTTACTCTTAATCTGTTTTCCACTGGAATTGGTTCATCAACTAGAAAAAAAAAAAGCAGGAATCTAACGTTGTTCCACACGGCACGCCAGTGCAAAGGGGTTACATTTTATTAGCCTTGTGCATTTTTTAAGTAATCTCGCCAACATTTTTTTTCCCCCAAATCCTACCATAATCCGCAGATTAGTAGATGAATTTATTTCTGCCTGCGCTCTAAAACCTCCCTCACCTTTTGCAGGCAGTTATGAATCCAGCACCTTTAACGACAAACAAGCAGACGATCACCTCATTAGTGGACTCGCTCCGCTTCCCCAAACACACACACGTAATCACACGCACACTCCTTGGAGCTTATCCTGCTACAATTAAAAGTTTAATTAGTAGATTAAAAATACATCGACTGGAGTTTTATCACCTTAAACTCCTCCATTATGTGTTTAGCACACACAAAGTGCCTCCTTCCCATCAGAGTCATTTTGAACAGATTATCTGCATACAGAAATTCCCTTGACTGCATTAAGACTGGAGATACAAACTAAGTACAAAAACAAGACTGCTGGAAAAACACCATCTGCATAATATACTGGATGAGCTGAACAAATGTCGATACTGCACAAAGAGTTTGACATTACTTATGTTTAATATCATGTAATATGGGCAATATGGACAAAACCAAATAACCTATCATGATATTTTTGACCAAATGCCTCCATATCAATGTTGTGACAATAATAAAGGGATGATTATTGGAGCAAAATATCAACACAATTAGATTTTATATATATATAATCATCAGTAATGTTTATATAATGACTAAGTAGGTAAATACAACTAACAGAACAGCCAGAACAGTCTGGTAAGTTCAGAAAATTACATCACTTTGCTGTAATGCAGCCTTTAAAACCAGGAAAAGACTCAATTTATGACATATCAGGTTATAACGATATCCAAAATCTTTGACTGCACAATATGGTGAAAAAAATGATACTGCGCTTATTTTGACAGCTATTGCGATTGCAGTGTGATTCACGATCAGTGGGAATTATAATTTTTGCATTGCAATTTAGATTTTCACTGGGAAAAAAAACTATTAAAATCATGATGATGTGACATTTTTTGTGCTCTGTACAAAACATCTGGTGAACAACATCTGTAGGCCAGAGCATCTCTACAGCACAACAGTGCTTCATTACAAGGCTGTTTTCTCACACATTTTACCTTTATTCAAAAATTGCAGCTTCTCTGATTTGGGTGTAGCACTTGGTCATATTGTGATTTCAATTATATTTCAAGTAATTATGGAGCCCTACCAAAATCAAAGACAATATCTAGTCTCCTGTCACAACATCAATTGGCCAGCCCTATGTAATAAAAATTTAAATACTGCAGGGTTCAATGTTAATGTTTAAGGCCCCTCAATTTTGACTTGCCCCTGTACAAATTGTTCTATTTGTTAGACGTTATCAAATAACAACAAAGGCTAAAGTTAACTGTTGTGTTGAATTTGGGGCTGCAACGACTATAAAATATCAGTTTTTCAAAGTCCAAGGTGATGTTTTTAAATGTCTTGTTTTCTCAGACCAAAAGCCGAAGATATTCAGTTTAATGAACAGAAAAAGGCAGGAATTCTCTATTTGAGAGGTTGAAAACAGCATTTTCTGCCATTTTTGCATGAAAACAAATAGTTAATCGTCAAAATAGTTTAATTCTTTTTTACCACTTGCCCAGTCAGGCACTGTACTGTAGCCCTGTATTACAGAATATAGGAGCTCAACCACCACAAGCTCGATAAACTGACATAAGACCTTGTTTCCATTTTAAGTAGAAAAATGCCATTTTTTGATGAGTGAGATGCCAGTATTTTCTACCACAACTGTCTGATTATTCATGTACCAAAGCAAAAATGAACAAAAATAATTAATACAAAGTATTTTAAAAAAGATATTAGCATGAATGAGATTCTTCTTCTGTGGTACGTTCCAGAGCATTCTACCACATCCATAAAAGGCTGGTGTACCACAGGTGTTCACTGCACACTGGCACGGCTAGTCATTATCTAGCCCGACATGATCATTAAGAGCTGTGATGGCAGTGTGGCACCTCCTCCCTGCACACGCACACACACACACACACACACACACACACACACACACGTACACACACACGCAAACTAGGGGGGAAAAAAACTCCAGTGGAGACTCAAGCACTCCCTATCAGTTGTTGTAAAAAAGGGGTGAGAGGGGAAGCTCCTTTCTCAACGAAAAGCATGTCGGCGCTGGTGCACTTTGACCCTTCCCATACACACTCCACAATCCAAACAGAAGGCCGGCACCGCCAGAATTCCTCCGGCGTCACAGCGGCCCTCTCACCCAGAGCTTTTAAGGCTAATTTTTTGATGACGACGAGGGTGGGAAGCGCGGAGAGCAACGTGATGGAGGAGAGGGTGGGCTAGAAACCACACACATGAACACATGCCTGCTCGTCAAGCGTGGCTGAAAACTGAAACTTGCCTGCTTCAATCTGTGTTCCTCTGCGCTCAGTCCCTGCTGGGGTTTTTCTTTTTTTTTTTTTTGTTTTTTTTTAAACGGGAAGATAAATGTGAAGCCTAGGGGCACTATTGTTTGGACATCTAACCAGGAACTGTCGCTGCTCTCATTGCCCTGGCATTAACAGCAATTATGCGCTCTATTCAGACGGCTTTTGTGCGTCCGACCCCCAGCCCCCCCGCTGCCGTCGTCCCCCCTCCACTCACACACACACACACACACACACACACACACACACACACACACACACAGTCCTAACACACATTTCCCGCTTTTCTCTGCCCCCTCTGCTTTCCCTCCCACTCCTCCGCTACTGGTGAACTCATTTGGCTACTGGAGCACTCTGCTCCCATTATGAATGAACTTACAGAAATATGCACATTCAGGCAAGGAAAAGCAAAGAAGAAAAAACAGAAATGCACATACCAGAAGTATTTCTGGTGCTATACCTCAGCTCAAATAATCCTGCACTTTACATTCTGTGGATTTCTTCTCTTCAATCAAAAATGCACTACGGTTAGAAGATGGTTAGATGCGCATTTGCAGCTCTGCAGGAGAAAATACTTGAAAAATTCCTCAACACTCAAACTCTCTTGCTTAGAAAATGACATTTTCAATGGTTTTGTAATTCTAGGTAATCATGTTTTGAAAACTAGCTAATCTCTAGCCATAACCTTCATATCTAAAAGATGCGATCAATAGTCATTTTAACCTTATCTTTTCAGCTGGATGCAGTGCAGTAACAATGCCAATAAAATCTGAAATGTCTCAAATACCACTTCAAATGATCTTATCGCTGTTTTCAATAAGTCTTTATTTGAAACAGCGCCATGTAACTTCACTCTATTGGCTGGAAAGTGAGAGGAAGCTTCACATTCACACCAACCAGCACTGTCAACACGTGTATTTGTACTGGGGGCCACTTAACAGGGATGAATGGAGCAGCTATGCACTGTCCTTCAAGAGTTTAAAATTCATAAAGAGCAATGTTCTGTTACAAATTCATGTTTAAATGTTCAAAAATGCAGACAGAATGAGAAAATGGTCTTGAGTTGCAACAATTAATCTATTCTACTATTCACTATCACTTAATTTGTTTGAGTATTTTTTTAAGAAAATAAAATCTAAA